>JANJYP010002707.1:0-19984 GCA_024605115.1 Rastrelliger brachysoma | reverse complement strand
GATTGATTGATTGATTGATAAACTGCAACTCTACTTTAATCTGGCCCCGGTGCAAATAAATGGGTCACACCTTAACCTGCGGCTAATCAGCCAAAGTTATAACCCTGCATGTTTTGTGCTGGTGGGCTGCTGTGCCAACTATGTTAATCTGTTGTCAGATTAGTCATGTATGGCAAAAGCTTTTTGTGGTTTGCAGTAAAGATTAAGTAATGATTGTGTGTGTGTGATCAAGAGATATGTTGAGTTGACAAGAACTGTTTCAACTTGTTAATAAATAGTGTTGCTTCATAGTTTGAAAAATACATAGTACAAGTTAACATCTTATTCTCATAAGTGGGTTTGCAGTTAACAATCACAGATGTGCATTCTGACTAAAGGCAGAGTGCTAACTCTTGTAACTTGTAATGCTAGCTCATCTCCTTTAAACTTTTTTTTTTTTTACACGATAGTAGACAACTGACAGTTCTAGCTAGCTGACATGACACAAGGAATTTCAGTGAGGTGGCAGCAAGTAGCACTACTAATCCAAACTATGAGTTAGTTCCTTTAAGTGGTGGGAAATGACCTGGTTATTGTGTCCCAGACCATGAATGGCGTGCCCAGATTAACAACACTGGGCCCCCCACCATACACACGCACACACGCACGCGCACAACACAGTTCCAGTAGCCTATATGACATTCCTGTGGTTTCTCAACATAAAAGAAAAAAGAAAAATCCAGATACTAGACATGTGCTACATTTGTCAAGTTCATATTATGAAATGCCTAAAATCTATAATTAAATAAAAATTAAATCAGCTGTTTTCTTCAAATCATGCTACATTTTTTATCCACATTCATCAGTCTGCCACTTCTATTGAACCGGATTTGTATTTTACAGGCAACTAAGTCGCATACTGAAACAGCAAGCAGCAAACCACTGATCATAGAGGCTGACAAATTCACTTCTCATTAAAGCAGCTATAAACTTCCAGAAACAAGGTAGGCTGGTGCCAGTCTTGTTATTTGCAAAGTTACATTTGGACCGTCTGTCTTTCCAGCACAGACATGAAGAGTCTGTCAGGAACTACTAATGACTGGTTAGCTCCTACAACTAGCTTTACATCACTATACAATCTGTGTTTCCATGTCCCCACACCACCTGTATGGTCAAATATTTATGTAAAGTTGAGGCCACACCTCATGCATGTTTACTTGTCATCCATCCACTGCTTATTCTACTTTTTTTTAAAATATATACAGTTAGAGGGAGACCTCACAGAATCTATGATGATGGACTCAGTCTTTAAAAACCAAGGCTCTGACTAGATAACTAGAATCAGCTGTATGGCTGGACTGACCTGCTATGAGGCTTCAGGGGAAAGGAAAAGTGACTCTCTTAACCCTGTGTGTGCATTGATTGGAGGATTCTTAGAGTTAGGGTTAGGGTTAGGGTTAGCTCTAAGTTTGATGTACAATAGTTCAAACTATTCTTGTATACTTTCATGACTAAAGCAGTGTAGACATACAGTAGAAGATGTGTGTATGAAAATAACTGTGTGCTGTGACATAGCATCACATTCTTGTAACTTTCTAATCACTAGCTACGTTTTCTTTTAAACTGCATCATTTGAAACTTCAGCTAAAAGTGAACTGGTAGATTAATGGATGCTTTTCTTTCCCACTTTGTTAAATACATCGGCCCAAATTGGAAAGGGGTGCTTATTTCATTACGGATAATGTTGACTCATTGGTTCAACCTACACACATCTGCTCTCCAGAAGGATTTTATTATTTTTTTCGCCAAATTTCTGAGACCATTTGTATCTGGCACTGATGGTGTGAATTGTCTGACAACTAAATCTCAGCCATTTTCAAAAAACCAAGCAAGACAAGAGTTGCCTTGCTGTGCTTTCATTCCACATACCGGAGGACTGCATCATAAAACTGTTGGGTGTAATAAAATTGATTCAGGGATTAATTACAGAGCGGTACTCAGATTGGGCTGAGAATACCTGGTTCTTTTTATTGGACCATTCATTGCAGTTTTACTTTTTTCATTAAGGGCCAAACATGCTGGTTTTGTACATTTGTGGACACACTCTCCCATAGCCTGAAAATCAGAAACAGGGCACTTCTTTTTCTTACTTGGAAGAAACAAGGTAAGAGAAGATTGGTTACAGCTCAGTTGTATGATAAGGTGGTGAGCTGGTAGACTTTTCTATCTCAATAACTGGCTAAAAAACTGATGAATTTGATGTTTTAATAGGAGTTATTATTAAAACATTGCGTTTATAGTATGAAAGTATCAATATCAGCTATGGATAGATATCTTGACAACAATAAAACTGAAAAACAAGCCTAGTCCAAATGGTAAGATCTTAAATATAATCCTATGCACTGCCAACTTTGACATACAATCCCTAAACGAATCAGTGCCACTTTATAGTTTTGTAATTCCCTCAACAAAAAGCAGACATACAACCTTGAGACCCACAAATTGGATATGCTTCATTTCTTGGCTGCACCTTGAAATTCAGTCCGTGGAAATCGCAGTCAGTCAAAAGGAACAACAGTTACTGAATGTGTACATGATTTTTTTTTTTTTTCACCTTAATGTTAAATCAAGAATGAGAAGTGAGGTTCATCATAGGCGGGTCTGAAGTCTATCATAAGGCTGATATACTGCACTATGGGTAATTTACAGTCTCCAGTTAACCTAACCTGCATGCCTTTGGACTGTAGGGGAAAACTGGAGCGCCCAGAGGAAAGCTACACAAGCAGGGGGAAAAAACAAGCATACTCCACAAACTGAGCCCTGGTTCAAACCCAAGACCATCTTGTAAGACAGTAAAAAACCACTTACACTGAGTCAAGGATATGCTATGCGCTACTTAGAGGAATGCTGCACACAACCACATTGTTACCTGTAATTGTATATTTTTAAAGGTTGATACTAACAATATATCCTCAATGCCCCATATCCTTAATGCTTCATCCAAAAATGCACTCTTTTCAGAGTGAGAAAGCCTGTGAAGCAGGGTGTAGACCACTCTACAGGAAAGGTGGGACACTCAAAAAGGCCAGATTAATAACATTCTTTTCAGCTGGGAAGCAATGGGTAGAAACAAAATGAGATATCTTCTCCTCCACTTAAAATCATGTTGACCTTTACCCAGTAAGGACTTTCTGAGAGATTAAAGAAGATAATCACTATCCTCCATGTGTGACTTTCCCTAGCCTAACATGGTCCAGCCTAACCTAGCAAAACCATCTTATCCTCCATTTAGAGCAACTTATTTCTTTATCTTTGTTCTTAAAATAAACGAGCCTCTTCGAACTCTGTCTTAAAATACTGCAAAGGAGGACTATAATAGGACCCAAAGTATATAACTCTAAATTTCATCCCAGACCTTTCAACAACTGGTCAAATGGAAACCAAAACTTAATCCCTTGAAATAAGTTGTGGCAACATCTGATTATGATTATACCACTGAGTCTGACATGTATTTTAATGATAAGAAACCATATTCCCAAAAGCACTGTCATATATTAAATTGAGAAAAGACAAATGGAGAGAGCATTAACATTCAAAGTAATATTGATATGGATAAATCAGGATCACTGTGATGAAATAATAGTGGATCATGTGTTATGTAGACTATACAATGTATGTAAAGGTCATGATTACGTCATCTAGATATTACAAACCACTTCACAATAAAAAAAAAAAAACAAAAACACATTTGGTTCATTAAAACTGAGGCTCATGTACCAGCATTTGCAATTTTGTCACAAAGCCCTTTAACATTGTTACAAGCTTACAAAGCTTTCCATGGCATACTTCCCAAAAAAGTATGCACAACTCATTACATAAAGTATAAATAACACCTTACAGCAGTTATGTTCACACAGCCATATATTAGTTGTTTTATCTTTTACCTGGAAAGAAATTTTAAAGTTGTTCAGAAAACGCTGTTTGTCCTGGCCACTTCCCCGAGTCTCCCCGAGTTGCAGCACGACTTCACATGAGTGAGGAAAATGAATTTGATTGGCTGTTATCAAGCGGGTGAGATGTTCAATTTTTGGTGCGGGACACTGAATGTTTGGATTGGAATTTGATTGGGTGTTGTCCAGGTGTGCAAGGGTGTTTAGCAGATGTTTATTATGCAACGACGGTAGACATTTGATTGACAGGTGAAAGATCCTGATATCAATGGCTGAAATATATTGTACAAGGTGATGCACAATTCGTTGGCCTGCATTTTTCTACATGAAAAAAAAAATAACCCACTTTCAATCCGGATTTATCTCTGCTGCCCAGTAAAACATATCTCCTATCCTCCAACCTTGACACCCAGGTGGCCCACTCGCCTATCTCCCTAATGGCGTTAAGTTGTATACCATTAGCTTAACGTCTATGTTGTATACTTGTGCAATCAACTCATCTAGATTTGACTTCCTTGGCAGGGAGTCTGTGCACAAAATTCATGAAGCCTTTTCCAGTGCCATTACCTCTGGCATCTTTTTTCTTCCTTCTTCCAACCACTGAAGAACTAATTGATAATTTTAACAATACTTAACAATACAGCCATTTTAGACTCTATTGCTCCTGTGAGAGAAGAAAAAATCCAAACGCAGAACCATGCCACGGTTTAATTAACATACTCAGGCTCTGAGGCACATCTGCAGGAAAACTGAATGAATATGGAAACCAAATAAACTTCAAGTTAATTTTACCAAACTGCAGAGTAAGATCATCATATTTTTCAGATTTCATCTCTCATTACTGCTATAACTCCAGTTTTATTTAATGTAAGTCAGCATGTCATCAGCTGCCCTACCAGTTATGAGATGAAATCTTCCCCTGAAAAATGTGATCAATTACAGCATTTCATCAATAAAAATTTTGCTTATTCAGCTCTACATAACACCGCAAAATGGCCACCCTTCTTCTATCCATCCATCCATTATCTCTTCCATCTTTGCAAAAGATTACATGTTTGAAACCCACATCTTTTGCCCTGGATATTCTTATTACAGATCTTCGACCTCTTTGGCTCCCACATTTTACGCATCATTAATAGCTCTCTAGTTACTGTTTATGTTCCTTCTTATTTCAAACACACCATTATCCAACCACTCTTAAAGAAACTTGGTCTTGATCCCCCTAGACATCAGCAGCTATAAATCGATCTCCAAATTCATATTCATCTAAAAGTTCTAAAAGAAAGCAATCTCATCCTAGTTACTATGTTTAATAAATAGCAATACAATCTTTGAGAAATTTCAGTCTGGCTTTAGATCTCCTCACAACATCAATACTGCTCTTTCTGTGAGTCACTAACGATCTCCTGGTTGCAGCTCATGTTGGTGAATGCTCTGTTGTAATATTTTTGGACCCTAGTGCCGCATTTGATACGGTTGACCACAGCATCCTGCTCAGTCTCTACAAAAACTGGGTTGGCATCTCTGACTACAATGTCTGCTGCTTTCATTCATACCTCAACTGTAGAACCCTCTCTGTCACTGTTGGAAATGCTTCATCCTCGACCACTCATCATACTTGCGGTGTGCCACAAGGGTCAATCTTAGGTCCATTGTTATTTTCAATACTTATGCTTCCACTTGGGGACTTTACTCCACTTTTACTTTCATGCATACAACACTTATGTTGTAGGTTCACCATCTCAGTTTATTATTATTATTATTTTCTTAAGTCTCTTCTTTAGCTCTCCTGTTGTCCTCCTGGGTCAAAATTGACCCTTGTACAATAGGTATTAACTCAAAAAAATCATTTAAATGGGTCTTATTGACCATGATATGCAAAACTATATGTAAAATCTCTGATAATAGCTTGGAATAAGGTAGGTTGAAAAGGTCAAACACAGAATTGGGTGATAATTTATACCTTGTGCTTTTAAAACAGTCAAACCAGACTGAGTCAATTTTAACCAGGTAGGATAAAATTTGTCAATGGGAAAACAGGAGGGTTAAAACTCATTTATACAGACAGGCTTTCCTAGCCCTCAAGCTTTTATTTATTTTTCATTTTGTACTTGGATGATGGAATTAGAAGATCTCATAGTCACGAGTAGGATATGGGAAGTGGCAGGCGTAGGTTGACGTCAGGTCTCTCCACTGAAAGCCTGAAGTATGTGGAACGAGGGAAGCTAGCACATTATTAGTAAGTTCTGTCATTTCTCTTACTATTCTTCATACTTCATTTTTGGTTGATTGTATATGAACTATTAAGATGAGAAAATGCAGTTGCGTGCACAGACTCACACACATTAGTAGTTAATAAATCTGCAAAATGATAAAGAACAGATCCAGGTTGTGATTGTATAGACAGTCTCTGCAAAGTTTCAGCACTAACTCTCTTTAGTATACATAGATACACAACCCACCCATCTGTTTCTACTGGAGAGGGGTGTACAGGAAAACCTATCCGTCTTTATAGGTCTATTCAGCATCAGCACATCATTGCAAAGTCATCTTCAATTCAATTCAAATTAATTTATTCATCCCCAAGGTGTAATTAAAAGGCTTTTTTGTAAAAACCCAGCAAGCCAGACTTACAATACTCGTAGCAAGCTCCAGCCTGTGTGCACAGTTCATCCTGCTTATTCTACAGGGAGTGAGGATTGCAGAGTAGAATAGGTAGCTGGCTGATGCAGTTGCCATAGTTGCTCCTTTAAGAATGCTATTCAGCAAGTTTTTTGGTGGTGGCACTCAGCAATCTTGAAGGATCTAGGAGCTCATTCCTGTTGTAGAGCTGATGAATGCCCATGAGACTGTTTGCCAAGCGTTGCACTACCTGGCTGGACACGAGTCACATGTAGACCAGCAGTTCTACTCTCAATTTCATTCCACATATTTGCACCTTATTAATACAGATAATCCAGATTAATACACTCTGTAAATGAAAAACCTAGTGTGCTCTCCATTAACCAGCTATAAACAGGGACACTTTAAACAAATAATGTGCAGCAGGAATCACCCATATCACCATATATTCCATGCATATAGTATATAGGGGTATGCATACTATAAAACACATTAAAAGATGGAGCAGCTTCAGTGCTGCTGTCTGGCTTGGTGCACTAAACTTCAGCTACAGAACAGCAAATCAAACCTTGTTCTAAAAGAAAGTTTATTTAAATATGAACATTTAAAATTCAATATAAATGCTAGAATACATTAATTTCCCTTTATTATAAGATAGACAAATGGATAGCAGAAATAGTATCAATAAAAAATAAAGAATAATATAAGTAAGTAATAAAAATATTCTTCATTTCTTCATTACATACTAGAGTAATGTTGTTGTTAAATAATATTGATGTAATTTTTGGTTTCTAAATCTAAAACATAATGGAAAACTTGGATGCTGCTTGAGGTTTAAAGGCCTTCTGTCTCTTTGATAGTTACAGCAATGCAAATATGCAACAATACATGTAAGTGACAACAGCCTACAGTTCAGCTGTCTTACTGTTGACTGCTCCTTTTGTGTTGCATTATCACTGTCATCTTTCAGTAAACACATCTCTGGTACAAAACCCATCCAAAAGTGGATGAAAAAGCTTTGAAGAGAAACAACTGAACAGAGAAACCTTTTCATCACTAATCAGATTAAAAACGGTGAGAGAAATTATAGAACTGTTGCCAACCAATTACGCATCATTTTGAACTAAAAGCACCTCTTCTGTCAATGTGCTTGAGTGTGTATGTGTGTTTGTGTGTGTGTGTGTGAGCTCACCTTTTTTTCTTTTTTTTTTTAAGAAAGGACCTGTCTTCCTCAGTCTCCACCATATGAGCACTCTGGAGCAGGTCAGCTGCATTAGAGAGAGAGCGTTTGATCTTCAGCCCATTGCTATGGAAGACGTCCCATGTCAACTGCGGTGATGTGTGTATGTGTAAGAAAGAAAGAGAAAGAAAGTGAACACACGTGCACCATTTAAGGTCATTATTGGTTAATCCAATCATTGTGGTTCTTAACCTACTCCACATGTGTTGTAGAGTTGTTGTCTCCTCACAATAGAGTGTATTCTTAGTCACACGCACAGATTAAACGCAGCACTCCCTGGACAGCAGATGGTTTTTGCTTTCTCTTCATATCATCATAATTGAATAAAGCTGGAGCTATTTTCAGCTCTGTGACTGAACTCTCTCCTCAAGTGCAGCATCTTACGTATTTATGTTTAATCTCCATGAGGAAGTATTTACAGCAAAACATCAAAACTATTATCTGTGTTTATAACACAAGCTGTTTGTCAAGAACATGCCAACAGGTGCTCAGAAAACACCTGCTGCATGTTTCACCCAGAAAACTCCAAATGTAAGGACGGCGTATTAAAAGAAGGTTGCAAGCTTGAGTAGCAGGAGTTGAATCATTTTGATAGAAGGCAGCAAGTTTTTTAGGGGTCACAAGGTAAAGGACATCATCCACTTATTGGAATTCTTAAATTTCATCCTCTGTAAATCTAGGTTTGTGAAAAGGTTCTTAACTTATGTACCAAGTAACTTCCAAATCCTGGTTTATGTCGTATTTCATGTCATCTTCTTCACCTCCTGTCTGTCAAAAAAAATGCATTCAGATTCCTCATTTCTCCATTTCATGTCTGAAAGGAGTTTATACGAGACACTTCTAATTGAATTGCATCTCGTTCAACTATTTTGAATTGTTTGCAATTCTATTTGAATAGCATCAATGCAAAAATGAGAAACTGGTGTCAATACAAAGTGATCTCAGGCATCTCAGTTGACAGCTTCTTAAACTTCTCCAGGAATAATCCAATGGCAAAAGTGTCTGCCACGTAACAGCAGCAGTTCTAGTTCATCTGTTGTTTTGGTATGTAGACTACATTTGTACAGCACCTCTCTAGTTTTCCAATCACTTAAAATGCTTTTACACCACAAGTTCTATTCACCAATTCACAAACACATTTATACATTGATAGCAAGCTGCCACACAATCAGGAGGACTACTCATCAGGATTCATACATTCACAAGCCACACTGCCACAGCCTTGTGAGGTTCAGAACCTTGCTTTATTTATTGTTAAATTAACTCTTAATTAATCTAGGTCAGACCGGTCATCTAAAGTAAATAAAGTATGACATAGGACAATGTGTCATTTTGATCAAAAATGTAAAAATTCAATTCAATTTTATTACACAAAGTACTATTAAGATTACACCCTGACACGGGCCCTGATCAGTAGTTATTTCTAAAAGACCAAATATTAAATATTCACAGATCTTGTCATGTTTACATTTTTAACAAGTATAAATACATGCAAAGTCTTACACACTCTTTTCTATATGCGTGAAATACAGCAAATAGCCTAAAAGACAACACTGTTTTTGTTACTTTAAGCTCATTGCACAGAGAAAAATAAAACAACAGATGACTGAACAACCATTACATTTAAAACTTGATAAATAACACTGTGATTGAATTCATGGACCAGCTCACTTTAACATTATAACCAATCAACCTACAGCACATTCTGAAGTGTTTGCTGCCTTCTTGTTCAGAGAAACTAGTGACCAAAAAGACATTCTTTCATTGAGATTCATTTTTATTTTTTGTTGGTAGCTAACTGGTCTCAGTAGCAATAGTGTCAATAGCAACACTAACAAACAAGCTAACTGCCTGTTTGCTCCATTACTGTTAGGCTTAGTCATTAACATTCGGTTGCTTTGAAGACCTTCACGGTTCATTTCAGTGCTTCTTTTCCAACAACTTATCAGTTCACAGTTTTATAATGACATGACAATGAGAAATTCTGGCCTTTCACATTCATACATTGGAGTAAAAATATGTGAATAGGTAAGATTGATAACAAAATGTGTGCACTTTTTGAAGACATTTGTCAAATAATACAAACTGCATTTTAGGGGTTGTACAGGGTCATCAAGGCGTGTCACTGTCCCTCCCTACTCCACCTTCCTGGCCTCTACCCAGAGCTGCCACAGCCATGTGATGGCCTAATGGACATGTCATGTGAAAGTAGTTCTGGATGGTGACTATTATGCTCTTTGCAGACATTGTTACATGTCACATAACATGAACAAAGAGAGAGAGAGAGAGAAAGAGTGTCTCATGACTTTAAACCTAGTTTTCAGATCTCCCATGCATCTGTTCAGGAATGGTGCTGAGGTCTTGGGGAATTTAACATCCTGTGAATTTCCACTATTGACCTGTCTGTGAGAATGGAGCCCATGGAGGGCACTAGTGGTGGGAAGGCAGTGCAAGCTCTCTTTTTACAGCTGGTAACGAGGTCTGGACAGAACCTGGTACACCCTGGTGCTACACTTTGTGCAAGTCCTGACACCTCAGCTCTCCAAAAAATCACCCCATCTGTCTACCTCCCCCTTCTCCCTCTATCTCACAAGTTTCTTGTGCACCCTCTGCCCCCACACAACACAGCATCAAAGCAGTATTTTTGCTTTGATTGATCTTGTAACCCACACACTTTGCTGTGCTGGACATTTCCTCAAGTGTGTGAATCTACATTTATTATACTGTGACATGAACAGAACTGCAGCCATGGTCAGACACGTGATAATGAACCTATTCACACCTAGACTTGGTGTAACAGGAAAAGTACATGTCCTGGTAAGTGTTCCAGTAATGTCAGTAATTCAACATGTACAATACCAGTCAAAAGTTTGGACACACTTTCCCGTTGACTTGAAAGGGAAAGTGTGTCCAAACCTTTGACTAGTACGATGCATACATACACAGTCGAGGACCTATGACCAGCCACCAAAGAGAGTGATGTGCTGTGGTCATCAGCTTTGTCCAATGGGCTGTGTAGCCTAATGTGGTTCTCCATGACTGTCATTTTCTTCACATCTATCTCCCTTTCAACTAAGTATCACTAACATATTAAGAAGAACTAGATTCAGCATTCAAAACAGTGCCCTATTCATACCTATCAAAGTTATCAGTGGTGCATGAAGATGCTTTGGTGTTTGAGTCTGAATAGAGTCCTTCTCCAGCCAAGCCACTTAAGAGCATGTACATCTGACATTGCTGAGCTGGCTGATTTCCAGTTGACTCCCTACTCACATTCATGAAAACTTGCAGCTCCCTAAGACTTTCTGGATTGAATAGATTGTGATGCAAAGAAGGTACCATCCTTATACCACTCTAAGTAAATACAACATTCTAAGCTTTAAAAATTGTATTGATCTTCATTATGTAAAGCATGTGTTTAAATGTTTAAATGTACTTGCTTCGCAGCCTTTGTCCAAATACATCAAGACACTACAAAGCTGTGACAGATCTATTAAAGCAACTTCAAGTAGAAAGTGTAAAGTCCAATTCTGCAAAACATTGTCTGCTCAAACAGCTTTCACTGTGAAATAAGGAAAAAAAAAAATCGGGAACTCACTACCTGAACAGTGAAAAAAGCGGAGCTCTACTCACTTGGCCTCTATTTTACAGGATGTCCCAACACAATGACAGATAAAGAGAACCAACAGAAAGACAGACGAACAGAACCCAAACTAAAGGTCAAGTGGATGGCAGGTCACACAGGATGAGTGGTGGAAATAGAGGCTTCACCATAGCAACAATATCTAAGCCAGCAAGCAGACTGCACCAAGTCCAAGCCAACTAAGAAGAGCTCTTGTGGCCAAGTCTGTGCATTCTCCAAGCCCTGTCTCTTTTGCCGAGGTGAAGAGCACACCATGGAGAATGGCAAGATGAAAAACTTCTCAAAGAGAAGATCAGCTTCTTGAGAAGTAAAAGGTTTTTGCTTCAGCTGCCTGAAACAGGGGCACATAGGCAAAGCTTCAAAGGAGAGGCTGAGCTGCCAAGTCTGCTCGCTGTCACACTTCCCTGTGACTAACACGCCCAAAGCAATGCAACCCTGGCAGGTCAGTGCCAGCTGCGAAGACAAGGTTGGCCACACTAGCCACGGGACTACAAATGGACTTAGTCATGTTACTGTTAACCATATTTCAGTAGCAGGGCTGGAAGAGTTGTTAAGTCAACATTTCAACCTTGAGTTTTCCAAATACTGACAAGAAAAACAACTTGAAATGTCAGGAGAGGGCTAGATTCATAGGTCATTCTCTAAGTGCTTCACTCCAGTTTGAGGACAGTCTCCTAGGTTTCATTGTAATTATAACTGAATGGAAACAATTAGAGTTTAAAAAAAACACTGCAGACATATTCCAAAGTTTTTAGGGCACCCCTCCATATTGGGGTGGTGTCATGCAATTAATTGTGGAAAATAATTGGGAGAGCATCATTTCTGGCAAGCTGTGTCCTTGTCGAAATGTAGGAGGGGTAGACATTGGGAGACAGAGATCTCTGATTTTCTGTAATCACAAAACTAAGAGAAAACCTGGACAGTGTCATTAAGTATACTAGATTTCTGTTGAGGAACAATGACATCAAGATACGTAACAAATGCAGAGTAGCTGAACAGTGAGTAAACCAATACGAGAACCAGAAAGAATAACAGGAATATCTGACAAAAGATCCAATCCAAGCCGACTACACAGATTTTAAGGGTAACATCATTAATCACGGTTAGGCAGTTAAGCGGAAGTGGAAAGAGTTCAAGAGCCAGAATTCAACCATGAAAGCCAAAATGTAGAAATACAATAATATAATTCAACTCTAAAATCTGTTCTGAGTAAACACTCTGACCAAACAAATCAATAAAGGATCTCTCCAAAAATAAAAATTTAACCGAATATCTTCATCACTGTCAGAATTTACCTCCAGTACTAATTAGTTGGTTGACTTTGTGCATACAGATTGTGAATGCCTGAGGGAAGTCCTTTATTTTGCTGAGGTCTGGGGATGTTGTGGCAAAGAAAATGCAGCCCTAGGCATTTCCTCTGGTGTATTTCCTTCTACCAATAAACCATGGACTGCACACAGGACCAGTGATTGCCATTGATACTGCTAAAGAGGGACACAGCTTCTGTTTCTTTTCCAATAGTATGTCTTCATTTTGTTGTTGTCTTCACCATTCTTTAAGGGTGTAGGGCAGATTACACAGGTGGGTACATGGATCATATTTGGAGAACTATGGAGGTGTGTCTAGGCAGTAAATTGAACTTTTACCTCAGTTACAGAAATATCAGTTTTGAAATGTGTCCATTGAGATTGTGTTGATCATCCACAATCCAGCCCCACACAACTCCTAAGTCATGGGTAGGGTTGTTCAGGCAGTAGCAGATAAAGCACTTGTATGCAAGGACAATATTTGCAAGGTTGGTCTCCTCCAGGAAGCTGAATGAAATAAGAAATGAGAAGATGATTTGAAGTTCTGGTAATTGTCTTAAGTCAAGAGGACTATTATGGATATGTATGAGGGAGCTAAATCACTTTTAGCCATCGTTTGCATTGCCTGTTAAAGAACCTATTCGTGGGTGGCGCAGTGGTTAGAGCGTATGCCATATGGAGAAGTGCTCTTAAGCGGCGGACTCCAGTTTGAATCCCGGCCGGAGCGTCCTTTCCCCGCGTGTCTACCCCCTCTCCCATTTCTTGTCAACCAACTTTACAATAAAGGCGTCTGTGCCAAAAAAAAGAGTTAACTTAGTTTGTTCTTATCATTATAGGCATTGTTAAACTATTATCATTTACAGTAATTATTGTAATCAAATATTTCTTTGTATTATTTGGTTTTATAATGATGTTGGAACATTGCATTGTTATTTATGATTGGTGTCTATAGGTAAGGGTTAATGTGGAATGGAATGATACCAGTAGCAGTAAATAAGTAAATAGGTGTTAGCTCCACCGAAGTGATATACGCTATAGTGCAATGAGTATTTCCCAATTAGGAAGTAAATTATTACATTAATGTGTGATGTTGGTGAAATTTGAAGCTTTCATAAGTAATGCAATTCAGTTTAGATGTATTATTATTAGACAGTGGATATGTGCATGATGTGTTATTTCAACAATTTGGTTCATTCAAATGCAGCAAGACCAATAGAGTACAAATTAATTTGAGATTTATCCTGAGGTAAATGTCACTTTGATATCTGTTCACTATGGGATAAGCTTACAGTATATGTAATTGATGTATATGCTACATTACTAGCACTTGATTCATGTTCATTTCACACCAACACTTAGCTTGAGATTCCCTCCTGTAAAATCGCTGTTGTAAATTTCCTGGTATAAAGGAGTTTATTTTTGCTTCTTTGTCTTTTCTGAGTCCTGTGGAAAATTTTCATGCAAGTTTACTTCACAGTCATGTGCAACTGCAGCTCAGTCTAACAAAATTAATGTGATTATATTAATGATTGTACACAGATTAATTTTGCAGCATTACCTTATTTTTATTGTTTAAAAAAAAAAAGGAAAGAAAGATAGAGAGGTGTCACATGTTTTTTTCGGATATTTGGGAGTTTACACTGCCAGCATCAGTTGAGAGCGTTTTTCACATGGCAATGACTCCATTGGTTTTGTAAGGCAGGCTGCAAACCTGCAGCAGCACAGAAAAACTTGACAAGAGTCATTCAGAAAAAACAGATACGAATGTGACCGAGTGCAAAGCTNGTGTGTGTGTGTGTGTGTGTGTGTGTGTGTGTGTGTGTGTGTGTGTTTGCATGTGTGCATGTGTGTGCGAGTGTGTGTGCGTATGTGTGTCTATGGCTCTGCATATATGTGCACATGAATACCCCTTTGTCCAAATGATGTAGTATCCCATGGGTGCCAAGTGTTTGCCTGCTGTTTCAGAAGCCTGGTCACGTGGCCTCCTAGCCTCATTTTGAACCTCACTGACTTTGCGTTATGGACACTCACACACACACACAGACATAAACACACACATACACACACACACACACACACACACACACACACACACACACGTCTCCTGGATTCTTTTGTGATATAATACCTAAGGTAAGTTCTAAACAACGGTCAATCTTAAGCCTAATTAATATTTCAATCTTAACTCAAGTTTGGTACTGAGCCTGCAGGAAAAAAAAAGACTAAGGTAGAAGAACACCCACTAATACACGCAGCACCCAGCCAAGAGAATCCTAGTCAGGGTGCCAGTGTTCAGGGCATCACCAGGGAGGTGGCACCCAAACAACCTAGCACAAACACTGCATTTCTTCAGCAACAAAAGATCCAGCTTAGCAACAGCTTTGTCTGTCCTCTTGGCCAATCTTAAACAGTACAAGCACACACATGCACAGACACACTTGAATACACACACACACATACACAGAAACAAACACACACACACTGTTACCCATACTGTGAAAGATAGGCTTTTCATGTATAAAACATGCAGTGATGCTAGGGGGTGAAGCCATGTGGGAATACCACGGGGTGTTACATAACCACAGCTATTAACAGGGATGGAAAGCCCTTTAATGCAACTTAATATCAGCGGCTCTTTTCCTCATTTCAGTGTCAGTATCAACAAAAATAACTTATCTTTTCAGTGGGATGTATTTGGTCGCCGATATAGAGCAACCTAGGAGCTTCATGAAAAACACAAGTTTACAAGTTATGTGCTCTGCAGTGACATCACTAAGGTGATTCAGCTTGAGTTTGGAGACAGCTAATTTCTGTCAGAAAGTGGAATTTGACATAGGCAGAAAGGGTCTTATGATAGACACAGTTGCATAATGTGAAGTGCAGGATCTAGTGAGTTTTTTAAAATTGACCTGTCACAGGGACTAAAAGTCAGGATATCTCTGCTTTTGCTGCATTAATTTCACTGAAAATGCAATGCTTGATTTACTCTAATTATTTGCATCCTGGCTTAATCCATTGCACGTTTGCTAAACCAGGATGAGGAGATGCGACAGATATCAGTGTGTGTATGACTCAGGTCTCCTCCCAGGTGAGCTTGCTTGTAATTACTTCACAGAGAGACATCCTCGTCAGAGCTCAGGTCCAGTTCCTTCTTCTGAATGTCTGAAGAAAACCTCAAAATACTTGAAATACATGAGGTGGCAACTTGCTTCCAACTTGAAGGGGGCAGTCATTCATTTTCTATAGGAGTATATGTAATGGCACCATAAATGTGTGTTTCAATTTATAATGCTGTGCCTTCACAGTTAATGTGAAATTGTTTTCATTTTTACATACGTATAGGTTGAACATACTCTTATGTGCTTAATGCAAGATTTTGCATATATATAAGAATGTTGCCAATGAACAAGCTTTTCTTCGCGGTGGTAGGGTTGGGGTTACTGTGGTACATTTTAAAGCATAGAGTAATATACTGAATGGTAATTTTCATGGCATTGTTAATTAACCTTCATGATGTGTTCATTTCATGTTAAACAATTTTGTGTTCCTGGTAAGAAATGACTGTTCCATAAAGATGCATCAAAGAAACTGTAATAATACATATATTATCAATAATTATTGTCTTATATATTTAATTAATTTTTTATACACCTTTTGAACTTTATGTCCTGTATAAGCCTCACTGATCTGAACTTATACATCTATCTTATACCTGAGTTAAGTTTTTTACATTAATTGTAGTCACTTCCATTCATTTCTAATGGGCAGAACACCCAGAGTACACAAAAGTTGCACAAAATTGTATGTAAATTAGCATAATTAATTTTGGTGTTACTCTTTATGGAATCATGGAATTAACTACATTTTCAGAAATAAAACTTTTAAATTGTCAAATTTGACTGGAACAAAACATGAGGGATTAACGACAATCAATAGCTCTCTGGAGGGCAATATTCAGAGAAAATAGAACTATCCAAGTACAATAAAAAATATCAAACTACAAATATAGTAGAATGTTTTTGTAAAACACAACCATTACTGTCAATAATACTCATATGATGGAGTAAATGAGCTTTAACCACTGTAATGGTCTTATTCCCACCGTTAACGTGTCTGTATACCTGTGTCCTGTTCATGTACCTGTATGCAATTACGCATACTGTACACAAAATTGCTGCACAGTGTGTGTCCATGAGGTCACCCCCATAACCTGTTCCTTCCTTCCTTCCCTCGTCCTTCCTTGTGACCTCACTTCTTATTGCCAAACTCTTTACAGTTCCCGGCATTAGTGCAGAGTGGTAGATAAAAACGCAGAAACCCAAAACTCACATACTACTAATATAAGTGTTAGTTACCTCTGAATCCAGGCCAGATAAAAAGAATAAAGTGAATTTTCCATTACAACATCAAGTTGCAGTCATAACTTGTTTTTTCGCTGTCATCTTTATTATGGATTTATAACTTTATCTCATATCTGCTGCATATATCCATGCCTTATTGTTTTACTTGTGGAAAGCAATGAATGCTCTGAGGTCTGCATTTTGTTGTGTGTGTGTGTGTGTGTGTGTGTGTGTGTGTGTGTGTGTGTGTGTGTGTGTGTGTGTGTGTGTGTGTGTGTGTGTGTGTGTGTGTGTGTGTGTGTGTTTGTGCGTGTGTGTCTTTCTTCTCAGGGGGTAAAATGCTTTGAGTCAAATCTACAGGGGATTGTTGGTTTTTATTAAAGTTGTCTGGTGACTCCACTGCTTTAAGGCCTCAGGAAATTAAAGCGTTGTTATAAAGGTAGTATTTCTGAGAAGAGCACTGTTGAGTTCAAAGACACTGTTTTGGAATCCGGAGTCTGAGAAGAGATTTGCTACCAGTGCAAACAAGTTTTGAATCACATGCAAACATCGGATTTAAAATGAGAGATGTGTGTGAAATTTGCAAGAGCAGTTCCTAAGCTATTAGATTTTCCCACCTGTGCAACCACTGCTACTTCCAGAAGCTGCATCATGGTCGACTTCCAGCTTTTACAGAATCTATACCAATTCATAAATCCATGAAACAAACTAGCAGAAAGATCTCACCAGTTTTTCTCTTTATTTACTCATAATTTCAACTTCTTACATACATTCATGCGAGTTCAAGCCAAACCTGATCAAAAAATGAATGGTGAAACCATCATCAGAATGTTTGGCAATAATTACATTCATTAACTACTAGTGGATTTAATCTTTCAATTACCACTCACATATAAAAATCTTTCTATATATACCCCTGTTAATAGGTGTCAATATGTATGTTTGTATTATGTTTGGAGTACCCCAGGGTTCAATTCTAGGACAACTACTGTTTAATTTGTATACACTCCCATTCACATATTGTATATAGAAACACAAAATAAACTAATATAATAGTGCAGATGATTCACAACTGTACATACAGTATATCCCTATCTTCATCCCATATACTGAGCCTGACTCAGTATATTGATTCTATCATTCTATGAATGTCACATAAGGTCTTACAATTGAACACCCTGGTCACCACTAATCTCCCTTCTGGCAGGCTCAAAGTCACAGGCACTTGTGTGCACACATATTCACACACATTTTTATTTACAGTATAACCAAAATAACATCAATACAATTCATTTCATCTTATCATTGTCTAGTTATCATATGTAAGATTATTACAAGTATTATGTGTGATGTACCTTACATTATTTTTTTCATATTTTGTACAGATCCTTCCATTGAGAGTTAATGAAGTTACCATCTGTCAACCAGTTCTTAAGTCTTAATCCTCACATAATGTTTCATATTCTCACTAATAATTAGCCTCTACACTAATTCAAATTCATAAATTTCCCATCAATCATTAGTAAATGTTTGATCAATCCTAAAAAGGAATATGAAGAATACAAAAATATGTTTGAATGTTGATTCTTTCTAAATAAACACTGGTCAAACTTGTCACAGTGGGAAAAGTCTGGCTAAAATAAATGGTAATGGTAAATGGACTGTACTTATATTGCGCTTTTCCAGTCTTTGCAACCACTCAAAGTGCTTTACACTACGTCACATTCACCCATTCACACACATTCACTGTACCACTTTGGGGTTAAGTGTCTTGCTCAAGGACACATCGACATGTGGACTGGTGGAGCTGGGAATTGAACCACCAACCCTCAGGTTAGTGGACGACCACTCTACCGCCTGAGCCATAAATGTTTATATAATGTTTTTACAGGTCTCAAATGTAAAAATTGGGTAAATTTGACCCTTAGCAGTTTCTAAGGCTTAAGTCATGGAACTTCATTAGTCAGCAAGTTTTGCTACTGATGTTTAACAAAATATAGCATGACAAATGGCATCAGTTACTTATGTCATATGACTTTGGATAAAGCGTACACATGTCTATTAAGTATAAAGCGTTACCTAATACTGTGCATTCAACCACTATGGTATATTTATGTGGGTAGACAAATCTGAGTTGTTGTGTATGAGAACTAAACTCATATTACTCTGCAAGCACATTTTGAAGCAGACCAGTTTGCCAAGACCAACAAGGGTTAGACGAGGCTGAAAGCAGATCCTATTCCCACCATATTTATGCATCACCCTGTGGTCAAAAAGAGGAGGGCCCCTGCACCATGATTTACCTCTAAACCAGTAAATATAGAGACCATAACTGCTGATAACAGCTATATTGTAATGGTGATACAAGTGTAACAAATGTGTATTAACTCTTTATAAATATAGCAATCCATACATGAAGTTATATTGAAGAAGATTGATGAAAGAAGGGATGAGGAGAAGGAAAGGTGAGAGAGAAGAAAGAGAGGACATGGCTAGTGAACAAATAGGAAGAACTGACACCATCCAATGAGTCAGTTATATAGGTATGACTGTACCTTTCCAAGTTTCCTCCTTAAGCGAAGGACAATTTAAAGATTCTAAAATTTGGTTCCAACCATTTTTCTTCTGGTACACTTGGTTAATTGATCAATAATGTTTTAGCTCCCTCCATTTCCCACTTAACTTTTTGTATTCCATCGTAACAAATGAACCATAATATTGTTCAGTCCAACACATGATTACTTTTGGCTTGCCCGGAACACTGAGATCATTTCTCACCTCCTCCCATGTTAGTTCATTAATGTTCTGATGATGTTCTGCTGCTTTTACGATTATTTCTATCCTTTTATTCTATTCTTTTTTCTCTCTCTGTTTTGTTGACTCCTGCTATGAAATCGACTGAC
>JANJYP010002704.1:0-15890 GCA_024605115.1 Rastrelliger brachysoma | reverse complement strand
ACACACACACACGCTTGACTGTAATCTGAATCCAGTACAAGAAAAAGAGTGCCAACATTCACAGAATTACAATGGGTTTGTCAATTCCTCTGTGCCTCTTTCTTTTACACACACACACACACACACACACACACACACACACACACACACACACACACACACACACACACACACACACACACACACACACACACACACACAGAAACAGATTCTAAGAGGAAATTCATTCAGTAAGTAAACCCAAGGTCACAATTAATTTGGGGCCACGCTGTGTTTTTACAATTAGAGGTCAGCTACAGATACTGTGCAGTTGATGACCAGGCAGGATACTGGGCAGAGAAAGGACTTGGTACTGGACACTTTAAGCAATTGAAGGTGGGACTTGTGTGGTCGCTCTAAATTCAATGAAATGGTCAGCATGTTTGCTGTTGTTCATGATTCAAAATAACATTATAAAAACTGATATTCTGGACAAGAGAAAACCAACCTATGGATAAGAATACACTCCAGTAACAATTCATTTACAAGATTAGAATCTGGTCATTATAAACAGAGCAGCATATGTGTCTTTGTCTTAGTGTCCACCCAAAATAAAAAACAAAACAAAAAGGAAGCTACCATGTGTCAACCATGGTAATGTCAATGAAGGAGTTGATGTGGTACACACACACACACACTGTATAGCCTGTTCTCCATGTCAGTGAAGAAAGAGTCTGACGTGTGTTCTGATACTCCAACTGGACCAGCACTGTCTTTGTCTCGTCACCTGGTCACAGCTGGTGTACACAGTGATCATGTTCAGGGGGCAGCAACCATAGGATCATTCTTCCTATATTGGGCATCAAGTGGTGCCAAAGGATGTTCTCAGTATTAAATACAAACTAAGCCCTAGAGAGGCTCTATAAACACAATAAGAAGAGAGGTATAATATTCATGGTCCAATAAAGGCAGTCACATTAGGCTGACTTTGAGTAAATGCCAGTAAAAATACCCTAACCCATGTCTCTTGTCTCCTGCATCCCTTCAGGGCCTGGTCCAGCCTCTGATATCTTTACAAATCAAGATAAACTAAAGTGTAAGAACCCACTCCTCCAGATTGGTCAGAAGAGATGTGTGGTGGGAGCTGTCGAGGTTTTCAGGCAGGGCTGGTTTTACTGTGATTGGGTGCTTGGTTGTTCTTGTGGGTGCTGGATCTTTCAAGTGTCTACCCCAGGTTCAATTAAGTCCTGCTGAGGGCTCTCCAGAGGGGACGAGCTATCAGGGGTGGCGGGGTGGGCCGCCCCTGCACCTGCGCTGCAATTTACACAACCCTGAGAGACACAAAAATNTGTGTGTGTGTGTGTGTGTGTGTGTGTGTGTGTGTGTGTGTGTGTGTGTGTGTGTGTGTGTGTGTATGCATGTATAGGCGTCGTGCTAACCGAATATTTTCCGTAATTGACTGTTTTTTTTTAAAAACGATGACAGGAAAACCTGAAGGCCATGTTATTTTGACAGATTGCAATTCACACCTTTGACCACTTGGTGGCGAGTGAGCATATTAATTGCACTTCTACACCACGCATCAACATCTGCTGCAGCTCTGTTTGGTGTAAAAAATGAAACATCACAGCAACTAGTGAGTCAACTGCTTTTAACAGTTGTAACAGTTCATCAATAATTATCTGCATAAATAGCTGGAGCGCGTGTAGCCCACTGTTTCTTGGACGTTATCGTTCTCATTGTAGACGACCCTAAGAACTCTAATATATTATTTTTTCATATATTTTGTGATTAGAATATATAAATATAGGCCAAGGCCTACTTGGTGGGGTTGTGAGGTTACTTTTAGATCAGTAACATGTTCCTCACTTTGTGTGTGCGGCAGCCGGTAAGCAGGAGGATTGAGAAGTTTAAAAAAAAAAAAACTTTTAGAAAGATTAAAATGTGGATTGAAGCAGATAATTTTGTCAGGTAAAAACTTGTTCTGAATTTTGGAAATGAAAGCTGTATATTTTTTGATAAATATTAACTTTTTAGCTTTATAATGCTCAGTGATGGAATAAAGGACAAATGGTGTTTTATGTTTAGCCTGCTGCAACTGATCACTCAAAACTTTCTTCCCAAAACAAATAGAATAGATTAGATACTTTATTAACCCTGCGCAGCAGCCTGGTGTGATTGAGTGTGGAGCAGGTGGGGCGAACACGCAGTGAATGTGGAGCGAAAATCTCCCACCACCCCCTGCCACAGTCAGTCGTTTTTGTCACTGCGGAGAAAAAGTTAGCCTACATAACCTAAATTCCTGTTTGAACTGTGTATCCACAGTGTGGATTCTCTGTTCAGCTTGTTTGGACTGAGTATTATAAATGAAAATTAAAGGCTGCTGAATATGTCATTATAATTTTAAAAAATAAAGTGACAGGTAAAAATAGATTATTATGACTTTGTCAGTCAAAATGACAGACAATGAAAAAGTGTAGCGCAACCTCTGATGTATTCATGTATACATGTATGTATCCATGTGCGTTCATGCACCAACCTGCGTGTCTATCTCCTGTGGGATAGTGTGTTGTTGGATCCAGGGATGAACTTCAGCCAGCTCCTCTCTCTGCTCCTGGCTGAACCAGGGCTGGACGGGCTGAAGCACCCGCAGCTTCTCCCGGTCCTCTGCTAGCACCTCATTCTGGTCCCTGGAGGAGAGGAAAGTGGAGAGGTTAAAAGGAAAGGTGTCATGAAAGAAAAAAAAACCCTCTTACAAATATAAGAAAAAAAAACAAGTGATAAGTGTTGAGACATAGCAATGACACCAACTTTGTGTGAAGATTATGGGGATCAGTGAGGCAGTCATCAAAAACTGTCAAGCAGTCAAACAGTCACATTATGTAATGAAAATGAAAACAAGCCAAACCCCCCCCCAAAAAAAAAACGAATCCAAATGTTTTTGTGATCCCACAACCAGCTGCTTCAAAGAGATTTGACTTAGAATGTTTTGAAGCTTCACACAGCTCGATGAGAGAAAAGAGGAGTGAATTTTAGCGGTGTTGTTATTCAGCTGAAAGCTTCACACCAGCTGATTCTTCTTGATATTGTGTAATTGAACCAAATATTGTAATGTAACATTAGAATTTATGTGATGCTCTATAATGATTATCCACAAATAGGTTTTGCAAACAGTGAAAAAAGCATTTTAAGTATGCCCCCCCCACTACCACCACCACAAAAAAATGAAAATATTTCACTTAGGTAAGATATTTTAGTTCGTTTCCAGTAGAAATCACAATGTTCTGGCAGTGAAGGAACAATTGACTTGACAGGAGAGAATGAAAATACTGCTGCACTGTTCTGTGTGGGTTGACAGTTTGAGGCATGTTGCTTTTCTGGCCACATTGTAATCAGTGCAGCCAAACCAAATCAGTGGCATTAGCCAACAAACGTTTTGACAGGAATGACCTTTTTATTCATCAAGAATGGAATGAAAAGAGAAGGGCAGTTTTGTGTGTTGGTACCTGGTGCGGATCTGGTACGTCATCATGACGCGCTCAGGAGTGTGTTGGATCATGCTCCACAGCGAGTTCTCCACCCGAGTGTCGAAGCTGTGTTGGTGTTCTGCCGGTGCTTCCTGGCTCTTGCGGGCTTTGCGTGATGTGTCTGATGAATCATTGCTGGCAAAGTATTTGCTGCTGTTGCTGCTGCCTGAAACCCAGGGGAAGCTCTGCGTCAGTCACTTCACCCTTCTATTCAATGCAAAGTGAGAGTTTTCCTTCTTACCAGTGTGCGAGGTGGAGGTTCCATTGGAGCCAGATCCAGATCCCAGTGAACCACCAGACTCCCCTGACCCGGACCCTGAGGCATTTGAGCCAGTCCCAGACCTGGCATCCTCCTGCAGCATCAGATCAAGCAGCTCGCTGGTTGTTGACTGGGCATCATGGTTCCCAGACTCACTAGGGGCATCACCCTGACCGATGCAAAAGTTTTATTGTCAGAATTAAACTAACTGAACACAACTGGAGGGCTGATGGGGATTGTTAACAGACTCACCTCATTAGTGTGTTGTTCGTGGAGGCTCTCAGCGTGGTTGTGCCCAGTGCTGTTCTGCCCTTCACTCGGCTTGGGCAGCTCCTCCTGCAGCAAGTTGAGCTGAAGGGGAGAACTTGAGCGAGAGCTGGAGAATAGAGCCCGGGGCCCAGCTGCCTCCTCCTCTTCCCCAATTGAGGAGCTGGCTCTGGGTGAGCAAAGCAGAAGGCCTGGGGAGGTCTGAGCTTGAGGGCCAGCCTGGCATTGGAACTGGTTCTGAGCGAAGGGAGCACTGTCCTCGGCAAAACCTGTCATCGTGATTGGTGCTTGGGGCTGAAAAGCAGGGGCGGACGGTGGGTAAATGGACGGGTAAGCTGGAGTGAAAGTTGGATAGTTGGGCAGGATGACAGCCATGACTGGAGTCATGTAAGGATTGATGTTTTGGATTGGAGCCATGGCCTGTAAGGTTTGGAAGTGTTGGATGTTCTGCATGTTCTGGATGGGTTCCATTTGGATTGGTTGCATGCCTGGCAGGTTCATAGTAGACTGCTTCAGGTTGAAGTCATAGCTGAGCTGGGTTTGGTCAAGAGGCTGCAGCACCATAGGAGTCACTCCAGGCAGTTGTTGTGGCACAGGTGGTTGCTGTGGGACAGGCTGGGTTGCCATCATGGGAAAAAATGGCCCCTGAAGTGGAGATGCCTGGCTGTAGGGTGAACCCATCTGGGGTTGAGAGGACTCTGAGGAGGGCCAGGAGGCGCCAGGAACATGGCGAGGTGGGCCAGCTGGGGAGGCATAACTGTCTGAGGAGCCCTGGGGTTTGGGGCGCTTGGGTCTGGGCTTTCCTTTCCGAGAGCGGTTCCACCCAGCAGCACTCAGTGGATGCAAGTAGTCACCTGTGATGAAATGGATATAGTCTGCAGCAGTTTGTTTGAACAAGTCAAGATATCTCTTAGAAATTGTGTTTTTCATTTAAATATATACCTCGGTGGTGGGAATGAGCCATAGAGCTGTTGTCCAGCTGCAGATAGGAACTGTAGGGGCTCTGGAGGATGCGATGGCGGAATCGATCCACATATTCTTGCTCTTCCTTCTGGGTGTGAGCCGATAGTACCTCCTTGGTTAGACCCACCAATCTTTTCTCTTCTGTGGCAGGGCTCGGGGCTGTACGGACAGATGTTGGAGCAGCATCAGTGGGCTCACTGCCCATTGGGGCATCCTCCAGTGCTGTGGCCTCTGTGGGAGAGCATCAAGGAAAAATATGTTCAATAGGCTGCTTAAAGGCCTTTATTCAATGCTCACAAATCTGATTTACTAAAATGTGAGATCAACAGTAGAGATGCAAAAGAACATCAGAGTGAATCCTGTGATGTGATACACAGATCAAATATGTTTACCTGATTCAGGCTGGGGCACATGGACAATGGTGCTGCTGTATGAACACTGGCTGGTGACAGAGACCACACTCATGGCCTTGGTTGACATTGTGATGTCTGTCAGAGGTGCTCCAACAACTGCTGCTGCTGTAGGGGCCACCGATACCTCACTGTCCAATACCACTACTGGACACAAAGGAGACACTACATGAAGAACAGCTGAAATTACTTTTGCAAAAAAAATAAATTTAAATCTAAATGGTGACAGAAGAATGTTTGAGTGAGTGTGTGTGTCTGTTTATACCATCTGAGCTGGCCTGGGCTGTGTCAGTGGCTCCAGCAGGCTTGTCATCTTCTGAGGTAGACGATGAAGAAGAAGAGTTTGCCAGGGAATGAGATTCACTCTTCCGCTTAAGGGCTGGACCGGTACAGCTCTCCAAATATCTAGAGCACACAAATGATCAAAACACACACATCAGACAGGCAAATAATATTGTGATAGGTGCTTTAGCATGTAATTTATTGAAATAATCTAAGAGTGCCATGATGATGCAACCATCACACACCTAATAATGTTGTCCACACAGTTGATCTGCTGGTAGGAGGGAATGTGTGTTTGTTTCCTGCCTTCTTCATGATCTCTGACCTCAGGGTTTGAGGCCATAGGGGGCTGACATGCTGGAGAAATAAATGATAATTTTAGCAAATATTAGAATATTTACAAACTTAAAAGTATGCGTTGTTTTGTTCTTGAATGCGTTGGCTTACACTACCTGTGGCAGGTTTACCAAGAAGAGCAATTTTGTGAGGGGAATCTCGATACACCTGCTGGCCCCAACTCTTTACACTGTTCACCTCAGCACAAATTTGATGAAGAGTCATCTGCAATTACACACACATATAATAGATCAGTATGATTAATCTTTGTAGTGGTATATTGGCCTCCTGGCTAGTGATGACTGATGTCTCACCGGTTCCCGATGCGTGTCCTCCCACAGGTTACCATTACTGTCACTGGAAGAAGCTACACTGATGTAATGCTCATGAGAGCCATTGCTTCCTAAACTGCCATAACCACTGGAACCATTGTTATGGACCGGCTGTGGATGAAGAAAAAAAAAAAAAACACAAAGTGAGTGAAGATGTGTATAGTTATGTAAATGCTCTAGGGCAATAAAAGGGATTCCTTCCATAATAATATGAAAAAGAAGTGGTTATTGGTATTTATGAAGCTTTAAACTGCAAATATTTAATACAACAATAATATCAAGATTAAGGTTTATTAATTTTGCAGCACTGAAATAGTCACCTGCAGGAAGAGTTTGTAGATTTTTGCCTGCAGATCTTTTATTTCCTCATGGGTGATTGGGAAATACTCCTTAGGCCGAGCAGCAAACACATCCTCATTCAGTGGACTCCTGAGGACAAATAATAATGTTAATAAAAATTGTTTTATCTTTGTATGGTTATCAGTTTGTGTAAAGTTATGCAGATTTGTCCTTACGTCCTGACTTTATGTCGTCCAATGATGAAGGCCACTTTGCGGCTCCAAGGGTTGATGAAACTAGACCAGCTGGTGTCCAATGTGATGTAATCTCCATTTTGGCAGCGCAGACGCACCGGCGAGTGTTCAAACGGAGGCTGACCCGCATACTTCAACACTACACATAATATGACAAAGAGTGAAAAACAACAAATTAATATACTGATTATTTTCCATAAATCAATGAATTAATTATTGGTGTACAGTATAAAAATCAAAGACACATTCATATATCAATATGTTAAAAGGATCTATACACATGGTAAGAAACCTGATCATCATAAAACAAACCTCCTTTCCCACTCACCTTTCCTGTGCATAGACAGCATGAGGGGACGGTCCTCTGGGTGAATGTGAGTCAGCAAGGATGTACCAATCAGATCTTGAGGAAGGTATCCAAGCAATGGCACAGCCCTGTGGGTAGTCATCATCAAATTAGCTTAATCAACACACTGCCAATTTACAGCTCAACATGAACTCTATCCACATCTAAGAGTGTGCACTGACCTGTCATCCACTTCCAGGAACACACAACCAGGTGAGTGCGTGGTGGTGAAGATTCGCTTGTCCATGGGGATCCGAGGTGCTGTACAAGTGAATAATATGATCTTTCTTATGTGCCAAAGTGATGAATAAATTGTATAAAGTCTGATATATATCTTCCATCAGATACAAGCAAACATACAAATATCTAAGTAAATATACAGTTTATTGTCAATTATTCACTGGACTGTATACAGTTTTTCTGGTCCTTGCAATATCAATAATTTTACCCTCATATCCAGAGATGATTCGTTCAGCAAGTGCTAAGCAGCAAGGCTCCTCCTCGTCCCCACTGCTTCCTGTTCCCTGCACTTTTAGCAGGTACGGTGTGATCCGAAAAGGGTTGTAACGCATCTCACCCTCACGATCCTTCCCGCCTCTAAATAATTTTGACAGTGAAGAATATAAGCAAGTCCATAAGCCCAAATGGTGGTCAGGGTGCATATTGAGATTTGAAAAGTGGCTTTCATGTGCTTTACTGACATCTATTGGTAAAAACTGATACTTGTGGGTAATTTCTAATTTTCTTCAAAAATCAGTGGAGCTCACATTTTTACATACACATATTATTTTATTAATTTCATATTTATGTGAGCCCTTATAGAGGAATGCTTCTTAATGACATTAAGATACCAAACAACTCCTGACCTGATTCTGCAGAAGAAAGACTTGACCTGGGCGCAGTCAAACAAAACGCCCGCTGCAGAGACAAAGAATGTTGTTATCTGTGTTCTGGGTTGTATTATTTGTTAGTACTTATGGTTAAACATAAAGAACAAACATAAACTTAAAACTGTATTAAAGAGAAAAATTAAATAAAAATCTATAATTATCCAACATGAAATAAAAAAAAATTGAAATGAAAACAACAACTGAAACCTACATAACAAAATGAACTTGATAGTTCCTTGACTTTTAACATACAAAATATATATAAAAATATATAAATATAAAAATATAAAATAACATCATAACACATAGAACATACCTGTGTGTGAGTTACTCCAGGGTGGCAGATGTGGCTGTGCCGTGTGTGAGTAGAAGACATTTACATCTTGGTGAAAGAGCAGCTCCACAAACTTGGCTGACTCCAGGAACTTCCTCTTGCAGCAAAGGATGCTGGGAGCCTGCTCCGACGCGTACAGCACACGGCCACTCGACAGTGCGAAAACCACCACGAAGGAGTCCTACACGCAGATTCAGAGAGACGGACGCACGCACATGTAGAAAGACACACGCACACAAGCAAGCCAAGTCACACACACACACAAAGGCAGTAAACACACGTACACTCACACACCCGCCCAGGCATGAGGAAAAATAAAGGTAATGTACATGTGCATGCATGTATGCAAGTGTACAATAGGAGCCTCAAATAAGCAGCAAATTAATATATAAGCAAAAGTTCCCTAATATTCCTCTATATGCAAGTAATGTTTTAACTTATAACAATAACATCAGTTCCTGTGTGTAGTGTTATTTAAGTGTGTGTGTGTGTGTTTGTGTGTGTGTGTGTGTGTGTGTGTATGCATACCGTGTTTTTAAGCGTATGTTCAGAGGTGACTCTCTCTAACTCTTCCAGGGTGCAAACGGTGGCGTCTCTCCTCTCATCCTGACCGTTTTTCATCAGCAGTTTGTAGTATTCACTATTGGCTACAGAGGACAACACAAACACAAGTGCTGATTTAAAAATGACACTGGATAATCAGGATAATTTAGTAAGAAAGCTGCTGCCACCGATGCTTTTCTTAATGTTAAAGACAAATAAAAATGTTTCATATAGACAAACAGGTTTATTAGTTTGTGTGTTCATCCAGGTTACCTTGTACTTGCTTGACACAGTTGAGTGCATAATTTAAGGCCTCCACAGTGCTAGCTTTGCTGCGACTACGTTTGTCTGATGGAAGCCTCTTCTTCATCTCAGCCACTGTGGTCATCACCTCTCTGTGAGTCTGCTCTTTTCCACCACCAACATGGTCGCTGCTAAACACACAATTAAAAGATTAAATAAAAATGACTTTACTTTTACAAAATTAATTAATACCTGAGAGTATGTCAGTGGTTTTGATTGTTTTTTTGTATATCATACATGACACAAATGCTGTTATATTCCTGCACATCATTGGTTGCTGAAAAGAATTCAAGTTTTTGATTTTGGAGTTGCCCCACAATAACCTAAATGCATCACAGCCACCAGTTCCAGTGATTATGATAAAGCTGTACTTTGACTTACCATATGCTTATATAGCTATGTGGAATTTCTTGGACAATGAGCAACATTATAGCTTCATTCACTTTCAGTTTTACTTTCAGATTATGTAATAGTCAATCAGACTATACTGCCAACTTCAAAAAAATGCACATTCGTAAGTGCTCATGCGTCTTGCTCTTTGGACCAATTTTTAGCAATAACATCACTTTACTGAGACCTCAACATTTACATGCTGTACACCTGTAAAGTAAGTGCTATGGTATGCTGTGATGGAACTTGATAGCAACGTAGGTCAAGAAGTCTGGGCATATGGAATCAGGAGTGTTAAAATACCTCTTGGTGGAGACTGAGGTAGAGCCTATGGCGCTGCCAGGGCTGTGATTAGCTGAGGAGGAAAGGTCATGTGATCCACTTGTCATCTCCTCATCTTCCTGTCCCACCTCTCCACTTGAACCTCCGCTCTCCTCTCCCCCGAGGCGCTCAGAGTGCTGCCTTGATGACACCCTCTCCTCACCTCCACCTTCTGTGGCGGACGGTAATGCTGGCTCCTCCCCATCTGGGCCGCTGTCTCCTCCTGGCATCTCCGCACTTTGGTCACACATCAATAGCAATTTTTCCAATTGCAATGATCAGTAAGGGTCTTCATATGCTCAGCAAGGGGAATGGGTTCCATGTGGTGATAATAAAACTAGTTCTCATTCAATCAACACTGAATGTTGGATGTTAGGATCTCCCTTCAGCACTGTAAAATACCAGAAAACAAGATGAGATCATAAGAAACAGTGACAGAACTAACTGGATTAAGAGCAGGGAAGAACCAGCAGTTGCTGATGATCAACTAGATAATTTCTTCAATAATTTCTTTCTTTGCTGTCAGAGCCCTAAGCCTGTGAAAATGCATAAAGACACAGATCATGTGGTTTCAGCATTGCCCAGTTTGATGGTGGTGGTTCACAGTCAGGGACTTAATCAAACCCCTGCAGACATAGAGGTAGATTCATAGATGGACCATTATGTGGATGTAGAGGATTCTGTATAAATTAACACAAAATTTTATTTCCATAATGATAGTTAAAAGCGTTATGTTGATGGAATGAAAAAGGTATTATTTTGTAGTCCAGCTTCACAAAAGGTGGTCTATATTATCTTAGAAACCCTGTGTCCACTCTGCATCTTGGACAGCAATGAATTTCCCTGGAGTTAAAGGTGCAGCAGAGGGGCTGCTGCTCTCCACTATTGGACACATGATGTTATTAGCATAGAGGAGTACTCTGCCAACTGTCGTATTGTTATTCTAATACAGACAAGAGGCTAGAAGATGCTTTCAAATTAATCATTTCATTAATTAATGCAGATGTGGACCATTTATCTTAATTACCAGTTATGTTTCATATTGTATTTCAGCGGTACAAGGGCTCCAGTGAATGGTTTGGCACAGTATACTGGAAACACAGATTGAAAATAGTGCCCCCCTTTTCTATTGATTCAATCAAGAATCAGTTTTGAATTGAGAGTTGATTTTGAATTGGACACCCAGGAATCAAATGGGATTTAAATGGTGAAATTCCCAAAGATTCCCAGCCCACACATGATGACTGTTTTGTGTTATGAGACTGCAAAATATGATGAATACATTATATCTCATGTTAAGGTGTAGTGTCGCACATGGGCTTAAAATTCTTAGGACTCTAAATTGTTGGGATAAAGCAGCAGTTTGCCATCCTCCAACATCACTGAATGTATACCTCTAGATTTGGTCTCCTCTGTTTTATGATGTGACGGACACGTGTACTGTCTCACAATTGCATACTACTCACTAACTGTATACATTACGCACCAAGTTTACAGTGTACTGTTCTTGCAAACTTCAAAAAAACTGTGGTTTATGAATGTAAAGATAAAGTGTCACTAGCAAAGAGGTAAAACAAATGTCTTCCTAAAAATGTTCTACTCATTTTTTCTTTTATGAAGTCTTTTGGGGGTTTTCTTAACACCATTCACAAATATGGAATAAGTCTGAATGTACGTATACTGTTCTCACAGTAAACAGAGAGCACAGATATGATTCAAATAACCTGATTATTCCATTCAGTTGGGGTGAATTACTTTCAATGTCCCCATCTGTATTATGCATGCAGACTTACTGGCATTACTTGGGAACAATTTTAGTGCTGCAAAAAAGTCAAAATACTGTGAAAAAAATCAATAAAGACATGCCAAAACTGCAAAAGCTGCAGGGACATTTTAAAAAAAAAGTTGTCTTAGTAGGTATATTAATGTGTCAAATAAAATGTTTGGTGCAGTGCAAGTGAACAAACACAGTCTGGCTTGTTATGTAATTCTTTGGACTATCTGACCATCATCAAACTGACTCACTGCTTTCTGATTCACTCACATCATCTATAATTTACATGTTAGGCACATTTCATCCATCAATACTGCCAAGTACAGCTCATAAAAACAATCACATAATTATTGTAAGAATTGTCCCCCTCCTGCCTGTAAGTCCACTGCAATTCAGTCATTTTAATATTAACTATTAGAACAAAAACTGTGGTTATATACACAAAGCAATGAGACAAGACGGGTGAGACACAGGGAAAGATAGAGGGAGACATGCTGAGCAGCACAAACAGAAGCCATTGAAAATATCCTGCGCCGTTTATTGGGACGACACTGCAAGATTACATAACCAGCCTGCTCAATTATACCTGTATTATGTGAGCAAAATGAACAGACAAAAACTCATGGTCGCTGTGGTGGAGGTGTGATTTTCTGGCCTTGCCATGATGATAAGGACACAAACAGACCTGATAAGGTGACATTAGGTCAAGGTGCTGAGCCTACTCTGCATACCCCCTTCTCACCTTTTCAGAGCAGGGAGTTTGAATTCTTGTTCAGAGCACATTGCAAACCAAATGTAAACAAAAGTTTGCATGCAGCACCAAAACTAGTGATTGGCCCATTGTTTGAAAGATTATTTCATAAAGAGACATGCAAATAACAACATCTTATTAATGTTTTCTGACACAACTGTTGCTTATTTTCTGTAAATTGAATTGTTTTATTTCATATCATATGGAAGCTGCTTATATATTCAAAAATAAAAACTAAATAGCTGAGGGGGCTTTTAACAAGAATAAGAATGAAGAATCTGATAGAGTACTGACTGACTGCACTTTATCCTGATGAACTTTTCTAAGCCCACTCTGTCACACCTGTCATCTCAGAAATTGTAATTGCAGCTTCCTAGTTAATTTAGACAACACAAATGTGTCTATTAATCATTTGATAATTTAACAAATCAATATACAACACCTTTGAAAATATATAAGCAGTAACATGTCATTATCGCCATGCTCTATTTGACTGGCGAGTTATGAATAGGTACACAATATCCACTAGTGCATTCAAGGCCAGTTTATCTTATCAAGTCGTATCAAGCCAACACAAAATTTGTTTTTGATATCAAAATCTAATGACAATATTTCTTAAGTGGATCTTTTAAAAAAAATCCTTTTTTGACTTATGGGAATCTGGCAAATACACTGAGTAAGCCCTGAGTGTCCATGGAATCAAACAACAGTTATGCAATGTCTGTGTTCAAGTCAAATGAATTAGCTAAGTGTCCTCTGTATGTTCAATTAATAATTTCTCTCTTTTTATACTGTCTGGTTTAAACTATACATGGATGCAACAACTTGCATAGTAAACCAGTGAAGAAGAATTGATGAGGTTATCTTAATGAGCTTCTCAGACACTACAAACTCTTGTCTGCAGTGGAATTAATGCCTACTGAGCCATGACTGCATACATACACGACACTAATAAGATATGAACAAAATTCCTGCATTTGCTTAAGTAAAAGCCCAAAGCCTACAGCATTTGGTTATGAGATCACACTATTATATAATGACACTCACAGACTGGCATCATGTAATGTAGTCTATCTACAGATTAAAGTTAGGGTTTTTTTCCCTGTTGTATGTGGTGACTATTATAGTTTGTCAATCAATCATATCTATATGTCTGTCTATGTAAAGTCTATTATTAAAAGTTTTAGATGGCACTGTACTAACTGACCTCTGACAAGTTAAATATGCATGGGGCTGAGGTCACGGTTGTAGTGTCAAAAGCTTGTGACGACATCTTTAAATAGGTCACCTCAAAAAACGGAATTCATCACTACAAAACACACACACACACACACACACACACACACACACAAAGGAATAAAGTTATTCAAGTCAACACTGACACGTTATACCTGCTTTCACGCACTAGAAGAAGAAAACCTTTTCAGGCTTAAAAAAAACAAGAAAACCCCGCCACACACGATACGTTCCTACTTAAAACAAACCTGACACTAATTTGACAGGTCACCGCCCCCTCCCCACATGAACTCAGTTACCTCAACAGCCTCAATGACCACCGACCATCTTACACTTATGAGGAGCCACTACTACTATCGTAATGGAATCTAAAGCACACCCTCCATTTATTATTCAATCATGAGATGATTATATACACAGCCACAACTGGTATGCAACAAATTCTATTTTGCGACACATTATAATATATATAGTATATACATAACTTACAGAATGTTCTCATCTGCAATTTGTGACAAGGATGCAATTCCTCAAGTGGATTTATAGACACGTTCCTCTTATATTACTAGATAATGTTAGCTAATAGCTTGTTGAATGGTGTTCTGCCTAACATCACAGTATAGTTGGGCACTGTGTGCCTGAATAGATCGATAACAGCTAAATCGCAGCGTTTTAATAAGTCGTTCAGCCCAGCGCCGTTCGCTAGCTACGGCTCCCTTGACTTATGGCAGACATGTTATTCAGCTAACATATACCGTACACACACACACATACCTGACAACCACTTACATCAGAAAACAATTGATTGTTTTGAAATATTACTTAAAAGATATATTAACCACTTACAACACTACATCGCGAATAAATTTCATTTGTTTACATGCGCTGCTCTAGGTTGTCGCCACTGAGGGCGAGGTTGTTAGCCAGCTTAGCTACATAGTCAAATCGCTAACGACACATGAAGTCTTCAAGATCTGCTGATAAAACATTTACCTTTTCTATTCCATGTGTGTCTCAGCTTCAGTATCCCGAAATTAGATAAATCAGGCCGCAGTAAAGGTATATATTTTTTAAATTATGTCCAAGTCACGTAGTTGAATTGTCATCCACTCTGGAGCGCTTGACACATTTGTGCAACGTGAGGCCGGTGCAGCACAGCCCCGCCCGCTAATCTGTGATTGGACAGACTAAATTTGCATCTTCAGTGTGATTGGTTAGCATCATAGAAACGGGCGTGTCCAGTGCAGCGGTCTGTCAATGGCGCACAGTCGATTCACGTGGATCTACATGTTACACAACAGAGAGACAACAATCCCGATGAGGAGCGACGAGCTGCATCCTCCACTCTACTACTGAATGAAAGAACTGTGCGATACAGCTCTGATGCAGCTTACAAATTATGTTTTGACTTTTTACCTTTTCTTAATTTTTGACATTCAGTTAACAGTGTTATTGAATTATGTGCAACACCGCCAGTCAGCACACTGGTCCATGCACCTGCGTGCTTTTTATGTTTTGTGTTTCTGTCTCGATACTTAAGAGTTTTGTGTTTTTGTCTGGATTTATGCTAAAGTTTATTTCTTTGTCTGAGGAAACATTGTCATTTTAACTATTTTTATAGTCAGATTGTCAAACAAACTTGAATCTGGACTCATTGGACTACAAAAAACACTTAATGTATTTGAAATGTAGCAAAAGTGTAGGAGAGGTTCAGATACAACCTTGTCCATGGGGGTTCAGATTCTACGTGATAATGTTAATGTTATGCTTGTTTTGCGTGGTTATTACATAATCTTGGAACTCCATCTTGTGGAGGGGCCATAAAGTAACTAGTGTCTTTTCCTGTTTTAAAAAATATGATTTAAAAAACTTTAATTCAGTTTATCTTATACTGTAAATATTCTCACATTAATACCAGCTCAATCAAGTAACCACAGTTACTAATACATTCATAGTAAAGGGAGTGGAGGTCAATAAGGCCCCACAACTCATTTTTACCCACCCCCACCGAGACTAGTTCTGCAGTGTGGATGACACACAAGATCATTTCCCTGAATTGGTTTTGGAGTTATCAGACTCAAGAATCAAGAGTGATTAGGACCAGTGCTGTCCTT
>JANJYP010002699.1:7500-18051 GCA_024605115.1 Rastrelliger brachysoma | reverse complement strand
AAATTATTTAGGTTACTGTTTTTAAGTAAAAGAATTTAATCCACAAAAACAACAAATCCGTAAAGACCGCACCTTCAGGAAATCCATTTGATAATTTTGATGCAACCTGATGTTTCATGTAAATAATACGGATTAAAACAAAACAAGGGAGTCAGAATTAAAATTCCATGAATCAATATAGAAAAGTGTGTACAGGACAACCATAATCGCATTTCAACCCGACTTTGTACCAGCATCTGTTTTGTTAATCGTTTGCAAAACACCAGAGGTTGAATTATTATTTCACGCACTTTATTTGGATGTGGGTAAGTCTCAATGCAATACTGACAGCGAGATGAAATCTCATCAATCTCAGTTTAGTTTTTGATAATGCGATCCGGGTTTCCAAGAACTCTGAACTTGTATAAACCTTTAATCTTCTTTTTGAAGCAGATAGTTATCATTGTCTGGGACGGATAATAGCAGCTATAATTTCTTATATAGAGCTACCATAAGGATACGCCTTATTTCTGTAAACCTCTGTCCTGAATCTGTGTGTGTTCTTCGCCGACATCCACCCCAACCCGGATTATGGGGTTATTAATTACAGCGGCTTGCTGGTGCCATCCGACCGGAATGGTAATCACTACATAGCAGTCAATAGCACGCTCACACTTGACACACACACAGACACGGGCGCGCGTGCACACTACCACGCACAAAAACACACACTCTCACGCGCATACACACTCGTAACATCGACATGCAAACTGAGTCGGTCCAGACAGTGAAGTAAAGAGTGGTTAAAGATAAGTGGATGGTATTTGACATTTAGATAGGCTACAGAGCCGCCTAGTAAGTGTAAAGAATAAAGAGAATAAGAAGAGACAAAAAAGCACGTCAGGGAGAGAGTTAGTGAGAGAGAGGGGGGGAGGAGAGAGAGAGAGAGAGAGAGAGAGAGAGAGAGAGAGAGAGAGAGAGAGAGAGAGAGAGAGAGAGAGAGAGAGAGAGTTGGCATCAAGTTGGCTTAAAATGTTTGACTCAGTTATTGAACCTATTTCCCTTTACGGTTGTGAGGTGCCTAGGGTCCACTCGCCAGCTGAGATTTTACAAAAAGGGACAAAAAACAAGTTGAGACTCTGCAAGCAGAATTCTTCAAATCCAAACTCCAAATAATACTTTGTAGATCAGAATTAGGAAAACAACTAGCCTACTCATTTTAAGAGTCATAAGAACGCATTTAAATTTTATAATCACCTAAAGAAAGAGGCACTGACATGCTCCATAATAGAGACCTCACCTACAGAGAACTAAGAGAGAAGCACTCTCAGTCAGCTGGTTCTGGGACTCTGGCACAAACACGCGCAGAGCCCCCACACAGAAACCTTATAAAATTAAATCAAATTATGTGAAAATAAAAACTATTCAACACACTGGGAAGAAGCAATTAAAACCCAGAACAAACTGGAATGCAGTTTGGCCCTAAACAAAGGATACACAGTGTCATATCACCTGACCACAGTGAGCGATCCAAAAGAAATCCTTGACCATGCACAGTCTCAGTGAGTACAGCCTTGCTGCAGAGAGAGGCCGCCACAGGCAGACCTGGCTCCTCAGAAGAGAAAGACTGTGTGCACCCACTGCACACAGCAAGAGGTGGAAACCGAGAGGCACTTTTCAACCACCTGCCAGCTCTAAGACATCAGAGACATATACTACCCACAGATTACAACAACCCTAAAGACGCTGAAAACATGGATAACAACAAAAAACTTCAATGTCTTTAGGCTGAAATGCAGCAATGTGCAAACACAACAGCAAGATTTGTGACCTGTTGTGAGCGGAAAAGGGCGTCCAATGGAATACAACCACCATGTAGACTGTCAATCACCTGTGTAGTCCTATATAGACATACCTGCACATATAGCATATACATTAGTATTATCTTTAAATACATTAATTAAAAAGACAAAACGAAATGTTTCATATTTTTTATTTAATTGCATTTATACTTTTTAAGTAGCTAGTCCACATTTTCCTACTTTATTTCGTTATTTTAAGTTATTTATACTTACTAATTAAATCNAGAGAGAGAGAGAGAGAGAGAGAGAGAGAGAGAGAGAGAGAGAGAGAGAGAGAGAGAGAGAGAGAGAGAGAGACTAGGCCTCAATGAACGTTGGATGTTAGGGTATAAATCTGAGAGTCCAGCGTTGTGTTTGGCTATTGCTATCCGCTCAGCAGCGCTCCGAGTCCGGATGGACACGTGTCTTATCCCCGGCACCTCGCTGTTTGGACGTTCCCCCCACCAGCTCCACCCACGCCAGGGACTGTGTCTGATTTATTGCCTCCAATCAAACGCACCACGCACTAACTTAACACTTTCACACCGACCCGGGAAACTGGCGTATCCATAAAAGCATTAAGAGACGCCGCTCCCCTCTTTCCTAAAGAGAATCTCAGTAAACAGTAAACTAACCTCTGCTTGACTTCCGTTGACACACACACACACACACACACACACACACACACACACACACACACACACACACACACACACACACACACACACACACACACACACACACACACACACAGAGAGAGAGACAGAGAAAGAGAGAGAGAGAGCAGCCAACTCAATTCAATATTTTAACACTGCAAACCAACCAAAATTTTAATTCTATTATTATTAGTAATTATTATAATTATTTTTATTATCATCATTATTTCTTACATCTACTTAAATTTTTTCTTAATTCTTGCGGAAGAATGCTGGGAGCGCTGGAGCCAATTTAATTTGTAGGTGCTGTAAAAAGAGGGCAATCATACACGAGTGACTTGAGGGCTGTTTTGTACAGAGCTCTTTGACGGTAATTATGCAGATGACACAATTTCACATTCTCATAAGCAAACATACACGGCCTATCGCTCAACAGTAGTTCCTTATGCAATACACAGGGCACCAGTGACACGTCGCAAATGATGAACCGAGGCACTGCAAAACAAGCGAGATCAAAGGCTTCAAACAGAGGCTCTTCAAATTACACATTTGGATCTTTTCCACAACGTCCCAGTGACAGAAAAAAAAACCTACTAACACATCTCTTATCACACATGGAATCAATATTAAGGGAGCCCTTGCTGATTGATCAACAATCAACAATTACTGTGACGAATGAGGATTTGAAAAGAAAACTCAATTAATGACCCTGGGAAGCTTGTGGTGGTTGGAGGAGTGTGTCATTGTGTGTACTGCATGTGTGTTTGTGTGTGTGTGTGTGTGTGTGTGTGTGTGTGTGTGTGTGTGTGTGNGAGAGAGAGAGAGAGAGAGAGAGAGAGAGAGATTTGAGATTTCTTGATTTGCCTCACAGTTTTCAAGTTTTTCAAGTTTTTATTAAATATTTCTTTATGGGAGATTTTAGTCAAAATCTAGCATCTTGTAGAATTAGATTAACATGAATTTTGCATGGAGTAGAAAATGCTTTAAGTATTACATATGAGCGCTGTGGTGGCTGTGATTTAGAGCTGTTCAATATAACATTCTTATATTCAATCAAGAAAAACTGCTGGTCAGATGAAGCTACAATATATTAGACATTTGTCAGAGTGATGAAACTAAATGACAAAATATAATGAAAACATGTCATTGTAATTCGTTAAAATGATTCTCAGTATTACCCTATCTCATTACATAGCAATTATTCTCAGCTATTGGGAATATACATAGCTGTTGTTGTCAATCAGAAATGTTCCTCAGTGAGTTCAAACCTAAATCTGTGAGTAACCTAAAAAACTAACTGCAACACATTCAATCTCCAAATATGCTCTTTCAAACTCGTGTCCCATTAGAGTGAAATAAAGGGCCAATAAATCTTGCAGTGTTTAAAGAACAGTGAAGCTTAATCCAATAAATGAATTAGTTTCTAAAATTAATTGTTCTTAGCAGCAGGAGCAAGTGTACTTTGAAAATACATTTAAAGTTTAATTTTTTTGCTGTTAGGATAATTTAAATAGTATGATTTTAATTACATTACACCAACCAATCATGCATATTAAATAGATAGCCTAACTTTGATTTGCATTAGTAGCAAAGTAAAGCATTTTAGAACCGTTCCTCCTGCTCACACCATTTGGAAACAAATTAATAGTCAATGGACTGCAACTTATTAAACTGGGTTATGACAGCGGATCAAAGCATGAATTAATGCATTACCTTGCAAATGTTTTACATTAACTTGTTAACTTCAGGTTGCAGGCGGCTACTGAATTTAAACAGTTAGACATTTAGGCTGAGTATAGCCTGAGTGTGAGATCCATTTTAGATGAAGGCCTCAAACATGCACTTTAGCCCAGCCGCCAACAAATTTAACTTTCAACAAAGTGCAGTACAGTGGTATATTAACTTAAACACCTAGGCATACTGTATATGCTTTAATTATTGTAAAATTATTGTCAAATGTAAACTTTTCTGGTTTACTCAGTATTGAAATTATAACAATATATTCTTCAATTTGCAATTCTGACATATATTATAATTGTTTAATTATAATATCTAATATTGCTTAAACATATATTTGGATACTGGTTCATTTTGCAGGAAGACTGGTGATAAAAACTGAGGCACAAAGAATAAATCTGATGCTGTACTCTAGTTTTGCTCTAAATTGACTAGACAGGTCATAATGGCAGTGTCTAATGGCCTATTCACTTGTAGACTGCTTTCATATTGACAAAGACATTTAGAATACTGGCCTGAAGGATTCACATGTTTTATTTGTGACAACCTTAGATTTAAATGTAACTGTTTAAGTCACAAACATGTCCAGTATCTTTCCATTAATCTGCATTAACATAACAAAATAATATTGTTGTTTTTCCCTTTTTAAATGTCTAACATTTACTAAGCATTTGTGCTGGGTTAAGTAATAGAATCAGTATGAACTAATCCAAGTCTGTGAAGTACATGCAAACTATTAATGATATTCAGTAAATGATGTCATCAATCAATGATGACAGTCCAAGCTACTCAGTGTGAACACCACACATTCATGAATTGATCCATAAACCGAGACATTAAATTCAGCTCTGACAGCAGCTTCAACTGTTAACACTGTAGACATTTGCAAAGCTTTGTGATGCTTTTAACAACGCTGCATTGAAGGTGAGGGTTTTTTTTTTGTTTCCTATCTGCCCACTCACTCTCACTCCATCTGCTGCAGTTTCCCCTGTATCAGTAACACAAGGCATTGATTTTACGGTAAAGTCACTTTGTAAAGGGAATGAGTAACTCTGGGCCCCACTATCACTGTATTACACGGGTATGGCCCACGTAACAAGATGAACATTGATTCAGCATTACGGATGATCGATAATGAAATAAGTAACTTCAGGGCCAAATTAAAATGCAAGCTGGCTTGATTCTGCCAGGCTCTGCGAGAGGTGACAGCAGGAGAGAGAAGAAGAAGAGGGAGGGAGAAAAAGAGGGAGGGGGAAAAGACTACAAGCTGGTGACCGAAGACAGTTCCCTATCCCAGCGTCTATAATTATATTGTGTATACAGGGATGAGGAGGATGTTTTTAGGATGTTAATAACAATGATGAGGAAAATGATGCCTGTCTGATCACTTATAATATTTCATATAATTTATGGTCATTTTTCATGTATTTAACCATCATTATATGTTTAGCTTACATCATTACAGTTAAACATATCCAAATACTTTATAATAAAACTGCAGCACAAACATACTCTATGACCTGCCCAGGCTTACACTGTTTATTGTAATGTCCTGTTTCAAAATAATTGAGAAGGACAGGTTACATCATTAGTCAGCGAATACTAGTCTTATTTAAAATTTCAAAATGACTAAATATGACATAAAAGGTCCTGATCTATGATTTGGCAGAGCTGTCTGTTTACAGAGAGGCACATGTTTGAAAAGAATAACTTGCCAACTAACATTGAACATGTGACATGGATAAATGATCTATTTCCTCTAGATTAAGGATTTCAAATGAAGATATTACTTATTAAAAGAAGTTGTATTTATTTGTCATTTCACTCTAAAATGGATCCTATAAATTCTTTCAGCACTTTCTTGGATTCCTTTACTTGAAGTGTATGTTAGACAAAAATAGTAACAAGTTGTACAGTTACATATTTCCCGACTAAATCCATCCAGTTTTACTCTTCTACTCTCCCTACATAGATTTGCACTTACAGTTCATGGAGCCAAACCATCATCCTTCCATTCACATAGTAGAACATCCTCAAGGCAACACCAACTATTTACCACGACCATCCAACACAAAGTCCAAGTGCAACAGATTATCTGTTTCCCTCATGGAATCATAACATGGTTTGTCTATTATGGAGTGTCATGATCCAGTGGTAGCCAGTGGTGCCCTTCTGTGGCCCCACAGCTCGACACTGTGGCCAGACAAATATCAGTTTCCCAGCACTTTTGGCCTACTGAGCCAGACAAAGCCTCAGTCTTTCCAGCTGTTGCTGCTGCTGGTTTGAGCCTGGAGAAGAGGCAGCTGTACTAACATGGTAGAGCAGAGCCTCCTCTTCTGTGTGGTAGCCCAGACTTTGCAGGGGGTGCAGGATAGATTGTAGGTGGCACAGTGATGTAGCCAACAAAGGATTCACAAATCTGGACTATAGCTGCTATGAAACCGACCCCTTCCATGATGCTGCAGTCACCATGGATAATCAAAGATGGATAGCTGTTGAAGACATTGAAGTGACTATTTGGTTGCATTACAAGCCTGGAAAAGTTGACTAGCTGGTATCAACAATGCTGACATTGGAGTGATGCCACTATTCACATAAGCAAACCATGATAAAAGATTAAAGCATTCAGAGTTCAGAGCGTATTAGATTACTGGAGTTGCATGTTTTGGCTGTTCGTTTGTAGCACATTAATTATCTATGGCAGTTTTTTAACGTGGTGCTATGTATTAATTTTTCATTATTAAAAGTTACCGTTAACTGTTTGGTCTCCATATTAGTAGTCATATTAAGTCATTCCCTACCAGTTACGCTGTTCTGGTAAAATTGCTATCAATGAGTAGCTTGTTTTGAAATTCAAAATCATGACACTGGCAATGAAACTGAAACTACCTACCCATACTTTAGTTAGAAAAATCAACAAGCCTCAAACAGGAGTAAGCGTTTATGTCATATTGTAGTTTGGTTTGAGTTTATCAATTTGTATAATGATTTTACCCCAATGAAAACTCATCAACTCATCTGTCTTGGTTTTGTTATGAGCATTTCCTCATTAATTATTTACCAAGTGTGGCAGTTTTTTTTTCTTTGTTCTTTTTAGGATTTAAATGGGATTTTATCACCTTGGGAGATCTGTAAGGTTGTGACATATTTTGTTTTGCATCAAGCAAAAACAGCAAGTCTCTGTGGTGAAGTTATGCAATTATTGCAAAGAGAAAGCTGTCAGGGCAGATGGAAAAAATGCAAAAATATTTCCTGGAAACACTAGTGTGTGACAAATGTGCAACATTGACACTGGCATCATGGGAGAATATCTTGCACCTTTTCACTTTTCATAACACTGTCAACTTGAATTTCACTTTCATCTAGCACTTCAATTTCATGAGTGGCATATGAAGCTATCAGAGGAGATCCTGTGTGATGGTATGTTGTGGAGGTCGGTGGGTGTGGACTTTGCTTTTATAATCAGCCCTATTGAGTGGCTCAGCATGCCAATGGACTGAGGTCAGAAGAGACTTTACAAGCAAACACTTCAACCTCAGCAGGGCGGCTTTGATAAGCATTTACCCACCTAAATACTGCACTTATTAATGATGATAGTGCCAAGCAGTTAGTGACACCATGAATACCTGTGCGTACATTTATATGTCTGTGTGTGTAGTGTGTGATGTGTATGTACCCACATATGGGCGTTGTCTTGGCACTTCAAACATACTGTTATTATTAGCCTATTGTGCTCAAAACAGTAATTAATTGTTAAACTGACTTTAATGACTAATGATGCTGACAAACCATTGCTCTGACTATGTACAATGCATACATGTTACCACTATAAACAAAGGTTAGTTAGCAAACATGCACCTGTTCAATCAAAAATATGGAAACAAGCCTGAGTAATATTTCAGCAGATGGGGGAATTCAGACTTTTTTTTTTCACCTGCCACTTCATCCTGTACTACATCCTTTTCATTTGCATCAATCAATGTTGGCATTAGTTTTTGGAAACTCCAAGCAATTTTTCAGTGTGCATTGTCTTTCTGTGGTTTCTCTTTTTACGTATGCAGCTATCTGTGGATTGGTGAGGTTTTTTTTCAACCCTTTACCTGCTGGTTCAAACAAAAGACTACATTGTTAGTATGTTGTTCACACAGTCCAGCACATTTTAAAATATACTGAACAATGTATCCTCTGGGGTATGTCCAACACACAAGATAAACAATTCCAAACAAACAAGTCTTTTAGGCTTGTTTGTGGTTTATATGTGTGAAAGCACATGCATGTACAACCACACAAACATGTGATTGCAGACGTGTGCATGTGTATGTGTGTATGTGTGTGTCTGAGCCTGTCTGTTGTACAACAAGCACTGGAGCAAGACTGGACCCAGCTGTCAGGTCACCGCTGTCACAACCAATAATGATTACCCTCTCCCTGCTCCTCAATTCCTGCTTTATAACCACCAACTCAGAGGAGATCCGCCTCTTTTAGGAGAACAATGAATCCATGAGTGGGCCTCATCATCGCCCACACCCACTCTTATCAGCTCTCTGAGGACCCACCAGACCCCATCTCTGTGTGCATTTGTGTGTGTATGCGTGTGTGTGTGTGTTTGGATATCTGATAATCTTTGTGTATTTGTCAGATTTTTCCAATGAGAACCCCTGACCAGACATTTTCTCCCAAGACCCAGAGTGATTCCAGCCCTTCTGGCACTAGTAGATTATACAACAATCAATACATATGGGCTGCAGATTTTATAAGGTAAAAAAGAGCAGTCCGCTCTTCAAACAACACTCCCTCACAGTTAAGTTGACCTGAGAGAGTTACATTCAACTTCAATATAGCTTTTTTGAAAATCCATAGCTGAGAAGCTAAAAGGACGGAAGGCTAAAAGGAGAGTTCAGCACACGTCAAACCCTCTCAAACCCCAACCAATTTCTCAAGCAGCCACATTAGCAGACTTAAACAATATGCACATCGCTCATCGGCATCATTTGGTGGGATTGGGTAGCCATTAGAGCATATATTAAAGAGGCCTCATAGCCTGTCAGCCTTGCTTGCCCATGTCTAATGAAATGAGCGCCCCAGAGCAGCAGTGGATTAGGAACAGACGCAAGAGAGTATATATTCATGTATATATACACATGATTATATATTGGAAAAGTGTCTGCATGCTATTCCCCAGGTCCCTTTAAGCCTTCTGACCGGCAAAGCATTCAGGCCCTGTGTGGGAAGGCGGAAGAGGAAAATCACTAATGCTCTTAGCATCAAACAATAAATCCTGAAGTTATTTGCCACCATGTTTAATTAAATATTTGGAGAAGAAAACCCTGTGATTGATTCGCTTGCTGCATTGATCCACCATCGATTGAGTACCGTTTTGTTGCCCCAGCTGGGTTAATGCTAAATGGTGGCTGAGCTGCTGGAATAAATTGTTAGCAACCACTAGAGCAAAAACAAAAATGAAGTCAGTGTCATGTAGAAAGAACATAAGTGCTTTTGCAGTTCAGTCTCCATAACATAAGTTGGAGGACAGCGTGACACATGATGAAAAATATTCTTACTAATAGCAAAAAATGTATCTATTGTTTGGATTCCAGCATTATGTTTCTCATAAAGTTTCCAGTTTCATATAGATTATTACATAATAAATATAAATAAACAATCTATAGGTAACAATGTTTAGGCGAAAACAAACAAAAACCAGTGATATTACTGTCAATAATACAGTTTAAAGGCAATAATTTCAAGGCAAGAGAAAACTGTGGATTAGAAGTCCCCTCATGAAGTGAAAAGCACAATCATTAACTCCCTGTCCCCCTGTCCCCACTGTCACCCATTTTTTCCATCTTGTTTTAAGTNAAAAATATTCTTACTAATAGCAAAAAATGTATCTATTGTTTGCATTCCAGCATTATGCTTCTCATAAAGTTTCCAGTTTCATATAGATTATTACATAATAAATATAAATAAACAATCCATAGGTAACAATGTTTAGGCGAAAACAAACAAAAACCAGTGATATTACTTCCAGTAATACAGTTTAAAGGCAATAATTTCAAGGCAAGAGAAAACTGTGGATTAGAAGTCCCCTCATGAAGTGAAAAGCACAATCATTAACTCCCTGTCCCCCTGTCCCCACTGTCACCCATTTTTCCCATCTTGTTTTAAGTGTTGTAGAATAGAATACCTTGGGGCATCCAGGCTTGATTTCTTATTTACTTCATTTAATGTGAGATGTTTCTGTAAGCCATTTGGAATATATTTTTTGACAGTATTCCATGTACTATATATAATATTTTCTCTGTCACTTCAGTGTTTCACCAGATTATATGTCTAAA
>JANJYP010002699.1:0-5000 GCA_024605115.1 Rastrelliger brachysoma | reverse complement strand
TGTCCTGTGTGTGTGCCTGTGTGTTTGTGTGTATGTGTGCCAAGCATCATCCCTATCCATCCATTCATCAGGCAGAACAGACTTTTCCCTGACTCTCGTCCTCTAGCCTCACACCCACACACACACGCCCACACACTCACCCAGTGGAAACACTGGCACACCACATCTCATGCACCTGCCAGTCAGCTAGTGCCTAACAATCTTTCTCCGTCGCTCAGGGATTGCCTCTGTGTACTTTAGCTGTTTACAGTTAAATGGCCTCTTGTATTATTGATGGCTTCATATGTGGTTATAATATTGCTGCCTTGAAATTGACAAAAAAAGTCATTGTGTTGTGATATTCAAGAAGCTTGGTTGACATAATTCATTCTGATAACCCATTTCATGCCCACCTTGAAGTAGTTTCTGAGCATTACAGAAATATTTTTCCTCAAAACAACATACGTCTGCATGCATGCATGTATAAAAGGTCATTTTCAGATTGAAACTAATTTACATTTTTCCCTACATGGGAGCCAATATAATTTTTTGCAATCTATGGGACCACCCTGTAAGATTACATAAATAAAGAGACAGGGAGGGTCAAAGGTCATTATCAATTAGCATCTACCCAGATGAGCAATTACCAGTCAACAGTAGGGACTGAGATTGCACCATTTTTCATCAGCCTGGCTTTCAAACAACACTGTTCACATGCTTGTCAGTGTCAGCAGCAGAATACTGAAAAAGATGTTGTTACTGATTAAGGCCATGTTCTTAGCTGGCATATTAAAACCAAACAGCTGAGCACTGCCTCATCACAATAACTCTTATTTGGCAACACTTATTTCCATTCAGGCTTATTTTCACTGTGCCTTTACAGAGCTGTTGTGCAGCTTGTGTGTCATCGTGCAGTTGCAGGTGCCTCTGTGTGCTCTTACAATGGTGGAGGTTAGTGGGGCCAGCCAAGACAGAGAAACCATTCTCCCCTGCTTAACAATGGCCACATGTATCAGAATTGAATGTGGCTTTTGATACCCATTCTGATTTAAAAATCATTGCTATAGGCATTTCCAGTGGGACACCTTCAGTCTAGCCTATATGTCACTCTGATTTGTATCTCAGTGCTTACATTAACAAGGTGGCCAACACCAATGCACCATTACCTGGGTTTATGAACAGTATATCACACACCTGTACTAAGCCCAGACATGGCTTCACTGTAGTGTCTGTGTTTCTTTGGCAGACGCGTCCCCGGCCAGACCCCGGTCTGACGAACATTTGGCCGGTCAGGCTAGACGTCTAGGGGAGCGTGTGGTGGCCTGGACAGGCCAGAGACAGGAAAGAGGACTTCTAAATCAGCCAGCAATCCAAAGGCCTTCCATAAATCTTCCAAATGGGCTCGGGTGGGGGACGTAAAGCACACCTGCAAGACTTATGTAAGTCTTATTAAACCATAAATTGCTAACACCAGCCCCTCACTGGAGCAGCTCTTGGCTGGAATAAATCTCAGAGAGTGCCCGGTAAGGAGAAAGAGAGAGTGAGAAGGAGAGATAAAGCATTTGAGAGAGAGAAAGATATAGTGGAGGTTAGCAGTAGTGAGAGTGAGGCTGAGGATACTAAAGGTCTGACAGCAAAGTATTGCTGTTTGATGATAGGGCAGACAATACTGGGCTTTGATTGGAGTTTATACATACCACTATAGCAGCCTTAGGGTGTGGGCGTTTGAGGAACACCTCCAAGAATGTCATGCTCACTAGACTGTTAATGTATTGAACACTTTTTTATGGTATCATCCTCAGTCTGGCCAACGTAACTATCATACTACTGACAGATAATCTTACACACACCTCCAGGCCCCTGCATGCAGTAAGTGCAGTCACAGAGACAGAGACCAGTTTGAGCAATTCAGGGCATATTTGTAGGAAATCACAGTTCCTGAGCTCCTGAGCCCCGGTGAGTTCCCAACACACCCACGCTCTCCTCCCTGCCTGGTTGTGGGTCCTTGAATTAAACATCAAAGCACACAGGAGCGTAGGGCCCAACTGCCATAAATAACAGTGCGCTTGGGGAGGGATGGGGAGGGGAGGATGTTCAGATGGGAAGAGAGCAGGTCACCCGATCGCTCATACACGTACTGTCAAAGCAAATTCATTTGTTCACAAAATGGGTGATGTTGTGTGGGGTTATTGATTTCCGCATGCCATCTGTCTTCTCTGAGGCCTTGGCAAGCAGGCTCTGGCACTACCAGCCTCAGGTTCCCCTGTATTATTCTCCACAGCTCAGGTGGACAGAAGGGAGACATGCAGCAGGTATTGGATGAAAATGGATGATGGCTTATGTGATACAAACTCAGGCAAAATCATTTCTGGCATGAGAGCAAAACTTATTGTTGATTATTATTGTAGGATTTTGTAGGTTTTATTAAATCAATATTTTTTTTATCATGTCAGGATGACCTAGAAAAAAAAAACATTGTTAAATTTCTCAGTGTGTTTAATTTAGATGTTTCTTGCATTCATGAGCTNTTTTTTTTATCATGTCAGGATGACCTAGAAAAAAAAACATTGTTAAATTTCTCAGTGTGTTTAATTTAGATGTTTCTTGCATTCATGAGCAAAGAAGACTATCTAACAATCAGCGTTTTAAAATTTAGCTGAATTCTAAATTTGTCCGCAAACAGCACTACCTAATCAAAAGACATGATTTTGATTGAAAACCCATGCAGAAGGTGGTGATTAACATCTCATTTGTCACAAACACCTGCATACACAAGTTCAGGCCCACCCTCAGTCTCCTCCTCTCACTAACTAGTCTAGAAGTCACAGTGTACCTCCATGTTGAGCTATGGAGTGTGGAGGGCAGGCCTTCAAACATGGGGCCCAGCTGCTGCTGTGTATTTTTGTCAGCCAACACACACACACATTGGCATCCCTTGGTGTTTGCTCTTGTGGAGGGCACATGTTACTGGGTAAATTATCACAGCAACGGTAAACAGTGTTTTTATGAGGGAATGTAGCTTAGTTGTTATATTTGAAGTCTGTGCTTTGTATACTGCTGTGCTATTAGGACAGATTGAGGATGTTTGCGCCTGGCGTCTGCACTCCACCCATGTGGGGTACACACACACATGCACACACATATGCACTCAGAGTGACAGGCCCAGTTGTACTTTTGAGTATAAAATGGATCTTTTGTTTTTTATCATGATAAGAAAAAGAAAAAAAAACAAGCAAACACAGCCTAAGAAGTGTGTGTGTCAGTGTCACACTCATGTCAGTCAGGGTAATGCAGATGAACGGCAACAGCAGGGAAGGAAAGACTGAATGTCAAACACTATGAAAAATATACATTGTGTGTTTCAATAAAACTGCAGCAAGTTCACAGCCAGTCTTTTAATGCATACTGATTGGGTATGCAGACATGAGTAGTCTGGTAATTACTCCACATTTTCAGCAACAGAGTCATGATACAGCTGTAATGTAGTTCTTGAAAACACCATCACAGGTTGATAACAAGGTAATCAGATAATGATAGAGTCAAACAGATGGATGGCTAGAAGATAGAGGGTTGGTGCTTTAAGGTCTTCCCTTTTCAATTAAACTCATTTGAACCATGGACAGGGGTCTCATTAATTTTGCTGACATGTAGGTCTCTCTTAAGCCTAATTTAGATGCCTTTGTAACACCTGTGATATTAAGCTTGTGATTAAAAACATAAACCTGCTATCTCTCTAAGTGGTCTATGTTTGATCTATCTACACACCATAGCAAATTCTATACAACATGAAAACTGCAATATGTACTGTTGACAGGGAAGCTGATTTTGAAATACCAAAAAAATCTAATTTTTTAAGGACTATTGTAAATGAACTATAGCTTTTGTTTGTATTAGCCTATCTGCAGTTAAATGGCTTGTGCATTGATTGGCCTTACTGTTGGCATCTTACCGTTTTAGATTTGTCCATTCTAAACTAATAGAGTGCTCCATCTCCTCAATGAATGGAGGAAATAGAGGAAAGAAGGGAATAATGGTGATGACATCCTTCCCACTTTTTTTGAGCCCCAATTACCCACTAATGCCTGATAAAACCAGAAAAATGGACAGTCGTTATGTCTGGAGCCTTTCACAGTGGTAATATCATTCTTTCTCAGCCTCCCGTTCTTTGGATGGGAATAATCATGTTTTGTCCCAAACACCTGCGCTTCAGTTGCCCTGACCTGCCGCCCAAATGAGTGCAATTAATGACAATTACCCTCCAGGTGTCACAACATAGACATGTACTGATAGGGACCTATCTGGAGGGAGCACGCGCTTGTCCTCCAAGTAAATATGTAATGATAACAGCTGTAACACAGTGGGGTGGAGGGGGGCACAATTGCTACCAGTGCAATCTATTTGAGTTTGCCTCAGCTCAGCACCACATTAACCAGTCCAGACAAACCAGAATGAATAGACTAGGTTTCCCCCCATGGGATAGAGGATAGTTGACTGGAGGTGTTCAGATTCCTCATCAGATGGAGATCAACGTGAATGTGGTCTAGAGATTGTTTCTGCATCAGAGCTTAGATGTGATTTGTGTGCTGGTGATCACACATAGTTATTTAGGGATGGTGCATTACACCCTAAACAATATTTCCAGTTTATTACAAGTTGTGTCTCATTTTCATGGGATTGGCCATTATTCTGGTTGTGATAACAAGCACAAGAATGATTGCCAAATTAATTGCTGAGATCTGGGAACATGGCAAAAATAAAGTCAGATGAGGAAAGAGAGATGAGCCATCAAACTATAATTCTGGTATAAAACAAATCCTCAGTTTTGGAATCAAAAACAAAAGCAAATTATACATATTATAGACACATTCCTTAACTCAGCTTTCATTTTTCCTTCTTGATGTGATTGCACATACACAATGCTTTGCTGTGCAGTGGGGGATTATTACCAACATTTCAGGTCTACTCAGTTTTTTGTTTTACTTTCATTTTATATATATATATATATATATATATATATATAT
>JANJYP010002687.1:0-21610 GCA_024605115.1 Rastrelliger brachysoma | reverse complement strand
TGAAAGAAACATGCCTATAGGATTAGAATTCTCATATCTTCTGTAAAAAACAAAACAGAAGATACTCCCTCACTCTCACCAGAAACTGCACCATTCATTTAACATGTTATAATATAAATCATGTCAAATAAATGTATTGAGATATTAATATTGAAATACTTGCACAACTCGAAAGGTGTGCTTCCTTGTATTACACATTGTATCTTATAAATTAAACATTAGGTAAAGCACTTGTGGGTACCATATTATCAGTGCCATTGTTAAAGGTGGGCGTGGTTTGGGCAGTTAGCCGTAGGGGAGAGAGGCGGGACAGAGCTGGCTCAGCAGCAGCAGCACCAGGTGAGTTGATTATCTCAGCTGGGGTGAATTGACTAATCAACCTCTCTTTGTCTCTGCAGTAGTGGCTGGACTGGAGAGGGCTGCAGATAGAAAGCTGAGCTGTATTGCAGCTGAAGAGAAAGCCCTGATGTTATGTTTGTATTTTATGTAAGTTGTATTCCATGGAGATATATGTGAGCATCAGAAAGCAACGCATAGGAGTTCAAAATTTGTTTATTTGGTGCATAAATGAGATCCTAACCAGTGTCTGTGTCCTCTGCTGGGGTGAACCACTTGGTAGCAGTTTTTATTTATTATTTCTTTGAATCATCAGGACTTTATGGACAATTGGGTGCATGGTGACATGGGGCACTTCAACTCAGCTTGAAATAAGGTTGCTGACAATGCTGAAAATGAACCATACTGTAAATGTGCTGTAAAACAAAAAAAGAGAAGGAGAGCCAGCGAGGACTAACAATCTCAATAGAGTGGCAAAAATGACATAAAGCTTTCATTCAGAATTTGATTTCAATTTAATATGAATTAAAAAAAACACAAGTGCAAGTTGCCCAAATTGATCAAATTTATTTCCCCTCGCCATCAAATGCAAATAAACATGAAGAGTCACTGGCTGTGTGATAATCTCCAGACTTTATATTGTAAACATGACCTACTTAGCTCAATTTCATCCAGTCCATCAAATTCATGTATCCTTCATGGAGAAGTTATCATGACAGGCATTAAATCACACACTAATAAAAAACCACACACAGAGAGTAACCTTCAAAAACTTGCTCTATGGTCTGTCACATAAGGAAGCATGGAGAGTGAAGGGCCTCTCTAATAAGCCTGCCTCGCCTCCATTCACTGTCCTAAAAACCATCCGCCTTGTCAGAGTAATTTTCTTCATTTGAAATTAGCTGCTTCTAATAAAAGTTTAATTCAGTTATTACAAGCACAGTAACGCCTCAAGTGCTGCCCCTAAGCTCTGTCTGGCTTATGTAAATGTATTCGCCAGATGCACTTAAGGCTCATGCAAATGAATTTTAATTTGGTGGAAATTGGTTCTGTTCATTAACGTGCATTACCCGAGCTACAAATGGAATCTGACCATTTGTCTCCATACTTTGACATCAGTTCAATTTGGCTGCAGGAGCGTTCTACAGGAGGACGGTGTGTTTGATAGTACTCATGGTGTTCTGTGAAGTTAATAACTGCATTTACACAAAATGACTTTTTTGGGGAAAAGTTGGTGCAATTTCCTCTCTTCCAGCTGCTCTAGTAATGGCCTAAAATCTATTTCAAGGAAGGAGGGAAACTGTGACTGATGAAAGTTAAATTTCCCAGGAGAAACCACAACAACACATGAAAAGAACTTGGGGTGCATCTATTACATTGTTTCAGAGAAAATAATGCCTTTTGGAGTGTTCTGTGTTGCCCTCGGTGATGAAAAATAAATGCCCAAATGGATGCAAGTCGATGTATCTCATGACAGCCTGATCGCTTTTTCTGATCTGATCTGTCACATCAAGGCTTTTCTTTCCACAAAATATAAGTGTTTACAAACATACAAACAGCTCGCAGCACAAGCTGTCTTCTAGTCCTCATGAATTTAACATGGATTCGCACATCAGCATGGCTTTTCCAAAGCTGTCAGCATTTACAGTAAGGAAGGGACTCAGTGGCCCAGGGAGAGATCATTACTGTAACCTAACTCGGACAGGAACTGCTTCAAACTCCTAAACCTAAGCATACAAAAATGCTAATCTTGGTTTAGCTACAAAAGTGCATAACAAATGTTTACAGATATGTCTAATGTGAAGATTTTCCTCTCAAAACATATTTAGAATTGTTACAAATTAACAATGTAAAACCACATTTTTTTAGATGGACGTCTACATTTTTCTTAATGTTTCTCTAATCTTCTAACCCTTATCCTGTGGGAGCTGCAGTGTATTGTGGCCTCCAGATGTGAACAAGTGTTTAAAGATTATTATCTGGCATGCGATAATGTGTTGCCTTAGGCTTGTTAGAAATGTTCTCAAGAAATGTTTTTGAGCTTGGAGCTAAACGAAGGATTGTGCCACCAATCTTCTATATTTTCTTCTTGTTAACAACTCATGTTTGGATACTGCTTAGGCTGAAAATGTCAGTTTTTTGTTGTTTCAACAATTTTACCATCATTTGTAATTTAACATTAAATACATGTGACCTGTGAAGGAAAAAAATTGTATGGAAGCTTGTAAAAGTGTAGTTTCAGGAGCGTCAACATACACTAATAAACCCTTCTGGCNCATTTTTCTGTTTTCCTCTCCTTTCTTATCAGTTCCGAGTGGGTTCGTCACTGCCCAGGAGCCACAATAGATCCTCCACACTGCCACCCCACACCACCCTCAAGAGGACAAATGTCTATCAGTTTTGTCAATAAATCTTTCAAATACATCTTACTGGTGGTTAATCCACTCAAGACATGGTTAATTTTGAACAAATAAGGTAAATTGCAGCCAGCAGTCACTTAGTTTTGTCTCTAGAGTACAGCTGCAGTAACAGTATGCTGTCATGGGTTCTGATTTTACACCTCTGCAGGTAGTGTCCTGTGACATGTACTGTCACCTCTCTGTTGAGTAAAAAAAAAATCAGTGTTGTATTAGACTGCCACCTTTCTCTGTTCTGTCAATCTTCACAAAGGACGTGGTCTCACAAAGGGTCGTGGTCTCTGATGAGTTTCAGTCTGGTTTTTTGAAAAGGAATGCCTTGAAAGTGATGTGGTGGTTTTAACAGAAGGGCACCCTTTCAACAGAAAAATTCATGAGCTTCTCATGCAGAGCACTGCAAACATGAGTCAGAATAACATCTAACAGCAGAATACTTGGAGGATCATTTCTCCGTCTGAATTCATGACTTGTCACATGTTGAATGACACAAGTGTCATACAACATGGAAATGGAAAGGTTTTAGTCTGTTATTATTATTCATATTTGTAAAGATTGTCACAAAGTACAGAAAATCAAACTATTTAAATAAAACACCCATTTCTTGGGAAGATGGTGCTGGTTGACACAGTTTTTCTTCTGTTGTAAAACAGAACATATCAGCACTCATTCATAATTTTAGATGGCAGGTATATCATATGCTGTGTGTACATTATGTGAAATCTGATGGGTTTCAATGGCGAACTGAAACTTTGCTGACTTTAGGTAGTTTTACAGGTTACAATTGTCATGTTCAGTTGTGTGGTTTATGTCATTTGTTATAGCTGGTGCAGGGACAACCCACATTGCTCATTATTTTTAATAAGCCATTTATTTTCAGTGTGTTAGCTGTTGCATATACAGTTTATATGAATTTCTGGAATGTGTTTTCCTACATATCTGTATTGAGGACAAGAAACACATGCTGTAGAGGAGCAGGCTCTCAGTCTCAGAACAACTCTGTGCATCAGGAAACATCAATTCTGACAAGAGCAAATTCAAACTTCCGTTTGTTTGGGAAGGATTCAGGATGGAAATGGCATTTGATTGCACTGCACTACCACACAGCAGTCAGTTGATTTTGATGTGACAGGGACGAACTCAGCAGGTATGCTGCTGACAAAGCCCATGAAGATAAAACTCCTTCCCTCTGCTTGCTTCTGGATAACCACACAACCTGCAGAAAACAACAGATAGCTAAAAAATTAAGTAGTTTTACCTTAATTACTGTTTATGTAAAATTTGAAGGTACATGTGCATTAGTTTTTCTACTTCATGTCTCTTGAGGTCCCCTAAATTTCAGAGGACGACGTACTTTCTACTTAACCATTTACATAGTTTTACATATAATCAAAAGCTAAACTTAGATTGAGATTTTGCTGTAGACAAAGATGAATGTACTCAGGTGTGATGGTATTCACACACCTGAGTGAAACTGAAATCAAGGTTGTTTTGTAAGTGGTGTTGTCCTTTAAAGCGCTTGCACATTGACCTCTTTCCTCATCATTGCATTTCCATTTAGATTTTAAATAATATAATGCAACATATTTTTTGTTGTATCAATTGATTCCAACCTTTTCACCCTGTACCTCCCAACAAAGAGTTTTGTTTGACTCCTATGTTGCTTACCTTGAGTTTAAACACAAGGGGCCACATACTTCTTCCATCATTGTAGAATTGAGTGAATGTAGTGAGACTGCACTAAATGCTACGAAGAGCAGCGCGACCTCAAAGGTGCATTCAGTGATGTTGATGCATCATATAAGTTCATGGACAGTCAGAAGTCTGTTATTTTTTTATAAACATGAATGTTCATGTTAACATTGTCCAAAACTTGAGGTGAACATAAGTGAAAATGTTCCCTTCATGTCACAAATCAGGACATAGGCTAATCTGAATGCACTAAGTTTGTTTCTAAGAATGTTCTATGGGTTTTTCCCATTGTCCACTCGCATATTTCACATCACAATAGAGCTTTAAAATGTACAGATGAGTGTGAGAAGAATATATTTTGAAAATGTGAAACCTTAGTGATGGTTTACATAGTCCACAGACAGTCTGCTGGGATGAGGATAGTAGAAGATAATCAGTCAGAACAGAGTGGGCTTGTTAGGAGGGTGGGGGTGTGAGGGTGGGGGGATAAAGAGACAAGAGTTCACACGCCCTATTTCAAACAAAGGCTGAATTTTAGGGGCTGTGTTATTTTGTTCATCCCCGAGCACTGACTCACAGTGGCAGCTTGCACCAAATTCAAAAGTCTGATGGTTTCCCTCAAGTCAATTACAATAGGGTTCCTAGACCCTGCAGGCTTGGCCCCCCACCAAGGGGCAGCATGAGTTAAATGAGGAGTTTTTGAGCTAAATCATATAAAGCTATTCCAAGAGAGCTCCGGTATGTAAAGGTATACATAGAAGTGTGCATGATACAGCCCCTTTAATCAATGAACTATTTTATTAGAAAGCAAACACACACACATACATTAAGGCTATTCTGCACACATTGCTCAATACAGTTCATGCTGTATTGTGTCGACAGTATGCCCTCTCACACTTACACACTCATGCACGCTGACAATTATCTTGCATAAATAATAGACTGTTGCTGAATGTAAACACAGCCTGCCAGTTTTGCTAAACTTGAAAAGAAGCTGTGAGCGGGGAGAGAGTGAATAAATAATAAATGAGGAAAAGCTTCTTGTTTTTCAGCTTAGCTTATATGGATGTTTCACATTCCAGTGAATCTGGATCCATAAATATGATATTAGAAAGGGGAAGTGTAAAGTACTGTATCTTGCAGACAGGCTTCATGGAAGGAAAAAACACATATTTTGAAAATGTTTGGGGCCTTTTCCTTCTCTGAAGCACTGTGTAATGAACTTTTCACCTTCAAGGACCTACTGAAATAACATCATGAGATTAATTTCATTTTAATCATAGCTTACACAATGACAAGAGGGCAACCCAACATCCATGACATTTAAAAGTCAGTCAATCAAACCGCTGAAGTGCAGAACAGTGCTGTCAGTCATCCTGTGTTATTAAATACCACCCATTTCAATTGAAGACTGGAATACATCCAAGAACTCACATTCAGCAATTTCTAACCCAGAGGTGGTGACCATACAGGAAAGTAGGTTATATAAATATATGGACATAGTGTCTGGTATATAATGTTAATTATATACCAGACACTATAATGCTTCTTCTTCTTTTTCTTCTTCTGCCTCTAATTCTTTAAAGAATGTACATTAATTGATAGATTCAACTGGAAGTCATGGGTAGTTCCATCAACCCAAATTTTAGAGAAAAAGTCTTTAAAGAATACAGTGCAGTGTTGAGTGTCAAACACTTGTCCTCTGTAGACTAAAAACGCAGCATTGACAGTGGACACAGGTAAACAAAACATCCAAAAACGAAACAAAAACTTAAATTGTAGCAAAATCCACTTAAAGGTTACGCAGAGGAGGTCCAGCCATTAGAGAAAGTGTCAGTGTCCCCTCACAGCTTGTCAAGCTGATAAGTGCACTTGTCAGTGCATAAGTGCATTGACGTAAAATGAATTTCTAATTTTAAATGTAATTTCTTTCGGATGTAGACTTTGCTAAAACACAGCAAATCTAGTTTTTAAAGCAATATAAAAATAGAAAAGTGAGCGAGGGATGGCAAAGACGTATTCATGCCAGCTACCACTTTGCTACTGTGTTTTAATGCTGCTCAATTCGAATTAGAATATTTTGTCAATTGAATGAGTGTGAACTACAAGGTCATGAATACTATTTGAGTATCAGACTTATTTTATCATCAAAAATGTATTTTGATGACAGCAGCTCAGTTTTGAGATCAGTTATAATTACATTTGAAATGAGTGATCACAGAGAAAGTTAGACATAGAAAAGACTGTCATATTCAAGAGCAGTCACAAAGCGTCTTTTACCATATATGATAAACGTGGCTGTATTTTATTAATTAAATGCATAGCCTTTGAAACATTTCCAGTAAACACTTAAAACCATGATGACTGAGCCACAGTGTAGCCAGAATGCAGCACGACTGAATTATGTGCACATTACATATGAATATCTGCCTGTATCGTAAAAATGTTTTTTAAATTAATGCAAGTAAACATACAGCTCACATTTTTCTCCTACGGATGGCAGTGGCTCCTCCTTGACATGTCGACGTGTCCTTGACACTTAACCTCAAATTGCTCCTGTTGCTGTGTCAATGAAGTATGAATGAATGTGTATGAATGATTAGTTGACTAGAAAAATGCAATATAAACACAGTACAATTACCATATATTGTGTTAACACATTGATTAAAGTTGTACAGAAAGTGCTGTTAGTCCTGACACCTTCCCCGAGTTTCCCTGAGTTGCAGCATGACTTTACAGGAGTGAGGAAAATTTGATTGGCCGTCATAGAGCGGGTGGGATGTTCAGTTTTTGGGACGGAACACTGATGTTTGGATTGGAATTTGATTTGGTGTTGTTCAGTTTGGTGACTCATTGTACGTTTATTATGTGACGATGGTAGACATTTGATTGACAGTTGACAGGTCCTATCATTGGCCGAAATATATAATATATTTAAGGTGACCTGCATTATTCTACATGAAAAAAAATAACACACTTTCAAAAAGGATTCATTCAAAAGTAAAGTTTTGCAAAATTTTTGGACCACATCATCTGATAGATGAGTAATTACTCTGATTTTTAGAGCCATAGAGGGATGAAATTCGTTTTTCATTTCTGAATGACTTTAACCTGCCAAATGGATAGCATATAATAAGCTAAGTAGTATGGCAAAAGACCAAAACAGTATGACATTTTTACAAGACCAAAAGGTCTGCATTCTTTAGCAAAGAGGAGTGCAGTGAAAAAAGCAACTCTTTTTTATTTTAACATGACAGTAAGCTTTGCAGCACCATAATAGCATTATGACTGAGACCGAAAACCCCTAAAGATCCTGTAGCAGAATATGTCATCAGGGATAATGATGCATCCACATATCATCGTACTTGTTGCTCTGAACTCTGCACAGCCTAGTATGGAAAAAAAACATGTTGTGCGTGTGTGTTTGTGTGTGAATGTGCCTGCCTTATGGCAAGGCCATGTGAAGAAGCAGAGGTCAAATAGGCTATAAAAGTCACATTTGAGGGTAGATGAAATTTCTCTCGGGCTATTGGTGTGTTTTGTTAGAGGATAATAGTAGCAGTATCATAAAATATGAAAGAGTCAATGGTTATATGAACACCCTCCAGCCAATCAGCACTGAGTCTTCATGGCCATGATATAGACCAGGGATGTCCGAGCCATATAATAAAGGGTTGTGTGGCTGCAGGTTTTCATTCCAACCAAGCAGGAGCACACCAGGCTTGACTCATTCAATCAGCTGATCTCAGTCTTCATATAGTTGATTGATGGAATCATGTGCTCCTGATTGGTGGGCCTTTAAAGAATAGCATCCCACAAACCAAACTGTGATAAAGACAGTGACAATGTCACTGATACTGTCTTTATTCAAATAGCTTCTTATTACTAATACGTAATCGTTGCCAAATTTTCAACACTGGACTTAATTGATATATAGTGACTGTGACCCAAAACACCTATGCTAACACTAGCTACCAGGTTGTCATACCCTACTGAGTAGCCAAAGTCAGCTCATCATCTGAGCTCTGATGTAGAATTTCCCAAAATCTCCATTTTTTTTCCAGCAGTCTTTTGTCTTGCTGCCTCTAGTCTCATCTGACACAAAATGAGTCCTCTAGTTGTGATAAATACCTACATATCAACACCAGCCCTTTGATAGTCTTCATTGTTACTGCATGTCACATTGAAAATTACATCATAACAGTTTCACACAGCATCTCTATGATCAGCTACATTGAGGAGCTTTTTTCTGCAGTGGGAAAAATACAGAAAAGAACCAGGTATCAAAAGTAAGTGGAGTCAAATAGACTAGTAAAACCATGTTGTACAAAAATGGAGGAAAATCCTAACAGCTACAGTACTATCCAAGAACAATGAAAGGGTAATGCTGCCCAAAAGGCTGCTGGTCAACTTATATCACTGTGCAACAGAATTTATACTAACATACAACATCACAGTGTGGCATAAAAGCATCACACAAGAATAATATCTACAGTGAGTGATTAAAACAGTATAAAATATCATTGAGACAGAGCTACCTACCATGGAAGGCATAAATGACTCACTGCGCTTCCAATGAACTTTCTGCATCATAAAAGACTCGCAGTCACCATCGTCTTCAGCCCCCTGCCATCTGGCAGAAGATACAGAATTAGTCTGCCAGGGCTAGAAGACTAGAGAACAGTTTCTTCCCCAGAGCTGTTGCTCAGTTGAGCTACATGGTCCCTTGCAACTGCACTAACACTATTAACAAACCTGGAGTGCAACGAATAGCACTTAATAGATAGTTCAATACTGTTTTAATCAAACTGTTATATTGGTTTTATTTTAACAATTGATATTTTTATTCACTGCTGTGGCTTGCTTCAGACACCTACTTTTTTATCAGCAGTATGTATTGGGAGGTGTGCTATAATTTTATTTTGAATAAATTAAAAAAAAATGATAAAAAAGCTGATTCTCATATTGATTCTGTATAGTCTACACTGCCACTGTATTTCACTTTGATGTAAGATAATATCTGAAGACGTTGCCTGTTTAAGGAGTGTTATAAATTTACAGTTCATAAAGGTGATTCAGTTGAAGAAGCAAGGTGTGTACAGTATTAATATTCTTCATGACAGATGTTTTCTGCATAGAGTGGAGGTGAATACTTCCCACACTTAACCTGTTGAACTATCTGCTGCAACCTCTGTTCTGTGTTCAAATGTTTCACAAGGCGTAGTATAGAAGTTCTGTATTTGATCAAATCCAGTCTGCACCCTCTGTTATTTAAATATATAGTAAATGAAGACATAAAATCCTCCTGGGATTGCTGATCTGGAAAGTCTTATCATGTGAGATTTTCAGGTTTTGCTCCTGAAGGTCACCAAGTGACCCGTTGCAGACAGAGATGGATGCAAGATTCCTCCACACAGCTTCTCTCCTGTCACTGCTTTTCTGGCTCATTACACCAACCTAGTTCCCTTCTCACACGACATCACAGCTCACGGACTGTCTGACAGATGGCCGCCGTGTTGACTCCATTAGAGCTGGACAACAAGTAAGACTTCCCGACGTGAGGTCACAGAGCAACACAAGGGAATAGCTGGTGTCCTTCTGTTGCGCACAACAAAGTTAATATAATGTGAGACAGAGTGACAGCTTGTCACTGTCTCAACTGAATACTTAAGGAAATCCTTAAGTCCTCCTTAAGGATTTCCTCCTGTATTTCCTAGAAATACAGGAGGCTATATGATTTAGATTGGCCAAAAAAATCCCAGAGGTACAAGCAAGAAAATGGAATTGTTCACTTTTATCAGTTAATCATCAGCCTGATCTTGTCTACTGAGTAAGGTTACAAAAATATATCACTCCCTTTTTTATGAGTAACTGTCAACTACAGACCGATTTCTTTGGATTTGCATTAGTTTGCTGAAGTTAAGATTAAGCTAAATGATCATTTTTTAAATCAGTATGTTTTGAATTAGTGTGTGAATATAGCGCCATGTTGGAAGAAAAATGCAACCCTGCAAAAGTTACATTTAGATACAGCTAATAAGGAAGTGCTACTTTTGTGTGAATGACGGGCTTAGAGACTATGTGGCCGATGTTGGACTTCAATTCCAGATTCCTACATGTGGTTAGGTTTAGGCAGGAGCACTTTAGTGAGGATGGGGGACACTTATGTTTTGTTTTTTTTTACTTTTTTCAAGTTTCACCAAAGCAGAACTATAAATAGCCTGTTGTTAGTTAGTTGTATTGGAAGAATTGCAGGGGAAAGTGATGAATGTGGAACATTTTGTGACAGAAATGCTTCTTCTCTGATTGAAACAAAAACAATCTAAAGGGAAACCACATGCAATTGCCAGAAAATTTCAAATCCTACACAATAGGGCTTAATTTTTAAGTGAGCAAAAATGTGGATCCACATTTTCTCATAGATAGTGATGTTTATGTGAAGACCAGAAGTGTGAAATTCCATTGTCATCATACACTGACAATTACAGTGAAAGTTTGCAGATGAAATGTTTAAATGTGTCATGTGTCCCACTCTGGCTCCATCAGTATTCACCAGATGCCCTCAAACTCTTCGCTTGTTTGTCGAACAGGAGTGAATGGCAGCAGAACCTATTAGTTGAAACTGAAGATTGCTTTCACACCAATTGTGAAATATGACTGAAGAGTTTGAGAGACCTAGTTAAACAAGATGCAGCAAAGGCAGTTTATTTTACATGCCTTCTGTATTTACATGAGGGCATTTAGCCCTGAATGTAAAAACAAGTGTTCAGATTTGTTTATGTATATCAGTTTACATTTATGCCATGTGAGGTGAACTGCTTCATTATGAAACTGTAAATAGAGTTTACAGGTTGCTCATGAAGAAAACTTTGTCTTGTGTTTGTCTTATTTGTTGGTTTTCTGGTGCTCTGGGGTTTTTTTTAGTGTCTGTTCTGTTATGTTCTTTCTTGTTCAGGTTTGTTCAGTTCTGCTGTGCTGTGCCTACATTAGCATGAATAAAGGAGCTATTCATCAGTCCTGCTTTTGGGTCCATCTCCTGCTACTCCCTTGACAGAATGATGAGGTAAAAATAATCTAATGCACGATATTACGCTTCTTCTTTTCTAGTGCGAGGCATCCTGTCATTGTTCTTCTCATTGTGTTTTCCCTGCTTCACCAGCCTGCCTCATTTCATATGCTTTGAATCAGTGGATGGGGAATTAAAAGTAGTTCCACTCCGAAGATCTATTTGCTCTGATTCAAAAACTGGGAGCCACTTACTGGTGTTTTCCCCTGGTGCGCTTGGAACTTTTATTAAACTTTGATCAATTAACTTTGGTTAATTGCAAAAAAAAATATGCACAGGGGGTATTTAATTGAGTAAGATTCTATTTATATGCACAAAAGCATGCGCACATTAACACACACACAAACAGCACCTGACTAAATTATGATGTACTCAATATACCAGCCACAAGCCTGAAAATCAAAACTTGCACCCAGCAGTGGCTGCAAAGTTAAAAGCAACTAGAAATTGCATTTTTTAGTAATCAAATTGTCAGCTCGACATTAAGACAGAGGGTCCTCTTCAAATTAATTTACTTTGGTGCTCCCTATTGAAGCTGTTGCAAAATTCCCACCACATTGTTAATAAAGATATTACAATTTTTTGTTTTATGTGCCAGTCATGTATGAGGGAATTCATGTCGGATTCTTGTGTTTCATCATAGATTTTGAGAATGTTGTAGTCAATTAGAGCCAAAAAGGCAGCAAAAATCCTTCACTGATATAAGAGATCATATGATATGAGAAAAGGTAATTTAAGTGGACAGAGACATCTGATATGTTCAAAAGCTGATACTAAGAGAAATGTGCAAAATCCTATACCAGTTTGTATATCTTATAGCAAATAATCATACAGGGTTCCTCTCCTTCACAAGAAAAAGATGATGAGTCTAATGAAAAAATGTGGTCTGCAACTGGACAGTTACGAGCAACGTTTTATGTTGCATTTAAAGTGAATAGTAGAGAGATAACTTGCAATAAACGACATGCATCTACGACCTACCTCTGAATATATTTACTGGACTAATTTGTTGTTGTGTTGGCGACTCCAGCACAGATTTGAAATAAAAAAAAATAAATAAAAAAAAAAAGCATGATGATTTGGATTGAAGCAATGTCACAGACAGACGTCAAGTACATTTCAGTGCTTGACAGCGGGTTTAACTGTTTATTTTGACATTTGAAAGCAATAAAGAAACCTAAACTGAGTGGCCCAAAATTCACCATAATGAAAAAAAAAAAAATCAAAATGATTTAGTTTTGTACTGTTTATATAACTATGTTTATATAGATGGTATATTGTAGGTCAAATTCAAGGTAAAGTCTACACTTGCCAGGGTTCCCACCCAGGTTGAAGACAACATATTATTAAAGGACAAGATGGACTGTGACTTCTGTCATACAAAGGTGACTCCACCTCCCCACACTAGTCAGAGCAGCACAGTAGTCCGAATGTTGTTCTGACTAATCAGCAGCTCCACACTCAATAGGCCATATCCATACAGTAATCCTGCAAGCGTAAACCAGACATTGGGAAAAACTCTATTTTTCCTTCTATGGATATTCTTATTCATCAAGGTCATAGTTATTTTAGGCAACAAACTGAATTTAACGCAACTTTGATTTGTGTAGGAAGCAGCTTCATCAGTTCGTAATCATAGATTTTTTTTACATTAGATATTTTTTACAGTCTATGGCTATGACTGACGTACCCATGCTTATTTAAAATCTCTGTAATGAACATTCAGCAAAACACCTTTGTTATGCTGAGAAAATTTAGATATAAAAAGACACAATTATCAACTGACAATGTTGTAATGAGCCCACACTGTACAAAAAAAGGAAGGAGCAGGATTTACTGGAGAGGCAGTCCATATCAACATAGAGTGGAGATGTAAATATTTGAATGTGTAGGCTGACCCTTCCAGATATGCATTAATTGTGGAGAAAATAAACCACACCAGACACAAAGAAGTGGTTTTAATGTGGAGGTTAGGGTGAATGTAACATGACACTAAAGAACTTAAGTGTATAATGGTAAATTACATAAGCCACCTAGAATTGATGACAATTAAAATATTAGCACTGTATACTTTATATGAAATTCACAACATAATGTTTGTAATATAAAAGGAGCATATAACATAATACTAGAAGTTATGCTGATTAGTGGTGAAGCTACATATGTTAACTCTTGTAATTAGTAACTTTATTTTTCCTGTTTACTAATGGCTTGGGGCGTTTCACTGAAAAAGATGTGAGATAACTACAAGCCACCATTTAGCATTCCACAAAATATGTGTGTGATTGACACTTTTACTAGATAGATTAATCTGGGCTGGAAACTAATAATACTCAACAACAGCATGGAATTTTTTTTTTTCACATTGCAGTCATCAGTGCATCAGGGCTGCATGGTTGTTATGTACCATAGACTTATTTTTCCTCTTGGAATCATCATTATGAGGTAAGAGGTGCACAAATAAATATATGATGCTTTAGAGGCTGCACAGTGGCTGGATGTCGCCAGCAAGAAGGTCTTGGGTATGTTAGCTGGCTTGGGCAGGGCCTTTCTGTGTTATAATGCAATAAAATGCGTGATATATAACTTTTCTTCTCATTACATTTGGTGTGCCAGAACCACAAAATAAATGCAGGGGCACCAGGAACATGCAATGTTTATTTATTGTTTTTTTTTTGGCACAGACACCTTTTATCATACAGCAGTCAGACAGGAAATCATGGGAGAGAAAGGGGAGGAAGACATGCAGCAAAGGACCATTCTGGCCAGGATTCAAACTGGTGTCAGCTGCTTATGAGCAAAACTCTATGTGGCAAGCACTCTACCTCTACACCACGCAGTGCACCTGAAATGTGTTTTAATATAAAATCAATAAATAAGGTATCAAGCCTTGCTCTCTCTGGACCCCTACTATAATAGTGTGTATTTCATGAATACTTCTTGTATTTCACAAAGATTTGGAGATCAATTGAGCCCTCTTCATCCAGGATTGTGTTGTGGTCCAAAGCAATGAGGGTTATTAGTGCCACAGCAGAGAAAGAGGTCATCAGAAAATCCCCAATGTGTAAACTGGAATACATTGATGAATTTCTTTTGCCTGTATGTCGCTGTTGGCCTTAGGGAGACACTTTTGGTAGAGATAATTGGAGTGAGCACTTACACAGTGAGCTGAGTTTTAATCACATGGTCCATTTACTTGCACCTTATATTCAGATCCATTCAAATCTGGATAACATGTCTGTGCAGTCAACAATTACACAAGATATGTTCTGTATTGCTGGAATTTCATAGTGATCAGATGTAAGGCCTGAGAGGCAACGACCCTAAAATCTGAAACATTCTGCACTTACAAGAGCTACACTACCTCTAAAGTACTAAGTGGAGTCATATCCTGTGGTGCAATCACTTTTGTTTCCAAATTATTCGCTGGCTAAATCTCTGACAAGGAGTTGACATGGCAGTCAGGAAGTTGGAGCTACTGGAGCTTGGGGATGAGATCATGGCAGACACAAGTTTCCTTATTGCAAAGCTATTGGAGCATGTTGGAGCCAAATTGATCATAGCACCTTTCAAACACCAAAGACCATTCAGCAGAGAGGAAACTGCAATGACACAGGCCCTAGCCAGAGTCTGTATCCTCATTGTTCAAGTAATTAAGCAGGTAAAGAAGTACTACTTTTGGGATTCACCATTTTCCCTCTTCGCACAGTAAATCAAATGAGGTCCTGCTGGTGCATGATGGTGTATTACCAGGGTCCTCTAGATTTCAATTCAAGGTCAAATACACTATTAGGTAGAGTGAGCACACAATATACAATTCTCACTTCTGGTGCAGCATCAGACACCTAATCTCTTCTCATCCAAAGCCTCCTCTCCTCGCTAGTCAGTCACATCAGACACCTCCTCTCCTCTCCAGTCAATATCAGCAGGTAGTCCCTCCCAAAGATGTTATAGAGGGTAGCATGTCTCTTAAGACAAGCCCCATTTTCTATTCAGTTAAATTAATGTTTATGTATTTAGCACAAAATCACAATAGACATTATCTCAGGGCACTTTTTACACAGAGCACACCTAGACTGGACTATTCAATTTAAAGAGACCCAGGATTCTTCTCTGAGCAAATAGGCTACTTAGTGACAGTGGCAAGAGGACAGAGGACAGTGAAACACAGTATAATAAAATGAATAATATGACTAATAATAATAAGCATTGGCAAAAAAATACATCTTCATTATATCTATTTTGAAATAACTGACCCTGGACTCGCCAGTGGTATGTGTGTGTTTTATTTGACCCTCAACAGCCTCAGTGTGTGATGCTCCTCCAATGTCTTTCATATCAGGACACTTAAGCTCAAGCGGGACATATGGAGAGTCCTCACTTGCTCAAACATAGAATGTGTATCCTTTGTTCAAGTTTGACCTGTGCACATCTTGATTTTTTTCAACAAAGAGGACATTTACAATTGTGATATATACCAAAGAAAGCAGAGACTAGGAGAAAATATGCTGCTTAGCATTCATAGTAGCACCAGTAGGAGAGACAGATGTGATTGTAGAGCTGTGTCCAAAAGTTGTGTTTCCCTTCTTCAGGTTTTTGCTCACCCATTGTCTCAAGGAAGTAAAAGACAGAGAGATGAAACTTCTGCAGGACTGCAGTGTTGTTTTTTCAGTTTTGTTTGAAATTTGCAACCCAGTTTATTGTTTTAGTTTATGACTAATAAAACGGGAGCATGTGGTCTGCAGGCTGTGTTGATGAGTGGTTTTAATGGCTTTTAAGAAACCTGCATGGAAATTATTATGCCTAGTTTTGATTTCTGTTTTCATTGACATAATATAATGAATATAATTTTTCTATATACAAATAATAGTACTCTATACTATGGAAGGTCAGGAAATTCCGTTTTGAAGGGGAGGATTGATCTGTGTTCAGCGTTGAAGCAAACAAAGAAGCTCCTCCCAAGAGTCTGTAAAATGATCTGTGTTTGTAAGTTCAATAGAGGTGAGAGTCTGCAAGGCTGCATTCAAACCAATTTTCACACAGGTGATTTCACTAATTAATCCTTCGCTCTGTGATTGAAGATGTGTTTATCAGTGAAATCGCTGGCTGAAGACTCTTCTCCTGCCAGCTGCAGCTCTCACAGGCTGACAGTGTTTCACAGTAGGGACACAGCTGGCTGTACTGATAAAAAAAAATCACTTTCTTTTCACCCATAATTGCTCCATCTCGATCAAACAAACATGTTACATCTGATAGTACTTCTTGCTTTCTCTCTGCAGGTTTAGGAAAGTTTTTTGTTTTTTTTTAGTTTCTCAGATATTGAGATATTGAGAATGCTTGGCATTAAATCTATGCTGACTGGACAGATTAGTAGAGTTACATTAAAAAAAACAAAAAACATTTCCATCTGTTTCCATGATTCAAATTAGAAAGAAATAGGCTACATCTTTTTTTTTTTAGGCTACTCTCCGCTCAACTGCAGTTGAATCCGGCCGGCTTGAGTCCACTTCGCCACTCTCGTGTTTTTAATTTCCATGGCAGTGGACAAGTGGATTAATATTACTATTTGGTTATTATTACCCTATTTGTTGTCTGTTGGACAGATAAACAGGCGGCTTCAGTGGCTCTTAGGTAGAAGCAGCTGACGTGCAGGAATAATAGTTTGTGTAACTAGCAAATCTACAGATGATAGCATTTGTGTCTTTGTGCCCTGCAAGCAACAATTTTGATTATATAATATAAAGGATTCAGCAGGGGTGAAGAACATCATAATGCAAAGAAAAGCTTTATTTCACTTGAGACCTGCATATCAGGGTTATTCTTCTATCCAGGGATATTAAGAGCACTTCATAATGCATTGCATCTAACTTTACAGAAAATAACCTCTTCAAGAGATGAAGTAGTTCAGTTATTATACATAGTTTAGGTATTTGTAATGAATGACTGGTGATAAAACTTTCTGTCCAAGGCTGTTCTTTGGTGTTTGGATATGAATGTCCTTGATGTTTCTCTGATTTAGCACTGGCTCTTTGTCAGTGACTTTGACCCCATCTCAGTCAAGGCTGTAACCAAATATAGTGTATTGTTCACAGCTAATGTAGTCTATTTCTGGTGATCTGTTGTCCTATGTTGTTGCGCTCCCCACAGCTTAAGCAGTAAGTTTACTACTCGGGGACGCTCTTCCATTTCGAAACCTCCATTGCGACATCCCGCTACTCTGACCCCACCCCTACTCCAAAACGCTGCTGTTCTGAAATTTCTCCAAAAGCACCACCACTCAGAAATGACACATAATAAAGGTGAGTTTTTTTAACCCAAGCGATGACAAACATACTAATTCATAGTGAAGAAGGCCCACCCTGCTGATGCACAAACCTCATTAACCTGATGGAGCCAGTAACGGTGCAACAGAGCACTGCTTACTGCTTTAATAAAGTTATTAAAATGTTATGCTGTTTTTCTTCTCGTTTTCAAAAGAAAAGGCATGAACACTTCCACAGCAACTGTCTAGCATTTTGTTTTGTTTTTTTAAAAATCAAATACAGTTTATTTGATGATTTAGAAATTTAACTCAGAAAAAAAACGAAAAAAAGAAGCTATGTGGAAATAAAACACAACAGTACATAAACACATACATGCATATTCAGTCATGTTAGATATCAAATTAAACTGTAGAAATTATACTTTCAGCTGGTACTGTATAAGGACCATGATTGTCTGACAAAAGCACGAAGTGCCCTACAAAAGAGCAGCAATTAAGGGTTGCATTTCAACATCAGAAGAGAGATTGTCACCAAACATGATTAATTGTGTTTCCTTAGCTACCTTTTAGTGGTCACTGAAGTAATCCAAAATATTTTAATCCAGTAATTCTGATAAAAATCAGACAGAAGATGACAAGTGCAGAAAAAAGAAAAGCAGACTCCACAGCTGAGTATGAGACAGATCTACTAACCTTTACATTTATGATATAGAATGATAAGGATATATCCTGATCGCATCAGTCTGTGGGGAGAGAGGAAAGCTGTAGGTTAATAAATAAATAAATGAGGCCCTCTACAAAAAACAAAAAAAAAAAGATGATGCTTGAAACCAGTTGTGTCCATCAATCAAAATGGAGGGGCTTCCCCAATATCTTCTGAGACAATAGGAAACCCCACCATTCCGATAAATTAAAGTCTATTTTACTACACCCCCCAACTTCACAAACCTTTATAGAGAGTTTCAACTCATTGTTTAGCTGTCCACCTGCAACTGATTTGGTTCATGCTCATCATTTTCAATGTCCTCTTCCTTTCTGTTTTCAGCAAAAAACACTTAAAAATCCACTTTACACTACCTGCTCAGCACCAAATGCCAAAAAAATAAATAAATAAACAGCTAGCGATAACTGGGTAACATTGCAGAGCACTTAGCAGATACAGAGACAGATATTTCCCTGAGGAGTTTGCAGAGAGCAAAAATAAATCCAAAATAGAGTGAATATTGGACTTACATTCACCAGGTGGACAGAAACATGACTCCAGATGAATGATAATGTTGCTCTATAACTACTGGATGTGGAAATAAGCAACTGTTTGTTAACAAGTTTCCACTGCCCCCTGGCCCAAAGGAAAAAAAAATCAATGAATGCAAGTTTAAGATTTTATAAGGTTTATGGTAAGTGCTGACTTCTTATGACTTCAAAACTCTAGCAAGATATTCGAACAACCTTTAACCCCCAGCTGCACCAGAGAGCCAATTTTACTGCCGGGAAATTCCCAAACAAACCCAGGCATATCTTTGAGCTCTGCTTCTTTAGCTGCTCAATGTTTCACTACAAACTCGGACAAGTTAACGGTAGGCTGCTGGCCCAACATTAAACAAAGGACAAGGTCGAGACTCTGTATAAGTGTGAACCCTGTACATGCATACTGTGAAAAAGTGTCTAGTTAGCTGCAGGGGTAGTGAGTAGTAGTGTCTGTAATGTGAATCCCCTGATATCAAATATTCATATGCAAATTTCTGAGGCAGTTTCTTCTGTCTTGTTGTTGGTTGACGTTAAAGTGATACTCTCCGTGGTCGCTTCCTCAAGCGATTTTCAGAATAAAAGTCGACCGGTGAACGCAACAGTCAGGTAACGTAGGTTCAGCAGAGAAGGGATAATAAGGACAACTCTAAAGTTTAGTTCCACCAATACAGTTAATTTGTGTGAAGGCATACCAGTGTGTTTGAAGAGGGCCATCTGCCTCAAGTCACGGTCACGCTGCAGGACCTAGTCCATAATGATGGCTTGCAGAGCACGGAAAGCTGATGAATTCTCTGATATCCACCTCTTCCTTCTTTGGTCTTCCTCACTAATAGGGTCATGATAGCAGGTGTGTTGAACACCATTATCCTCCCATCTGTGGACACCGCAAATGTGGTGCAGCAGTGATGTCCATCGTCGCACACACACTGCTGTATTCGGGTTCATACAGGCATGGACGCCCGTCGAACTCAAACTAGAGGTCATCTGGAAGCCTGGACATGTTGTTGTGACCAGTGTTGTAGCATCATCTCTTCCGGCAACAAATATGTGAGATCATGTGACATGACGATCATTTGATCATGAGTATTCATGTGTTTTCAGCTTTCAGATATTATTTATTTTTATTTTAAAATAGCTGTTGTGTGCACCACTCCGAAAGTGCCCTGCCCGCTGCCATTTTGCTAGTCCCTAGCCTAGCAGCACAAAAAAAAAAAAAAAAAAAAATAGCATAACTCCGGACAGTCTGCGATAAAGGTAATTTTATATTTGCTATAATGTTTGATTAATGTCCATGAGGGGGATAAGCCTATAATGTAAAATGGTGCGTGTATCACTTTAATGAAGGCAGCAAAGGAAACTGTCAAATTAAGTGCAGAGTAGTCACTCCACACTGAACTGATATAACCTACATGAGTCACTTCTTACCTAGAATACTCATGTTTTAATGTTGTCCATTTGTGATCATTTATGATGTGAAAATTAAAAAAAGTTAGCATTTTGGCATTATGCACTGCAGAGTGTCTCTTGCTGGCTGCAGACAGCTACAAAATAGTGAACCACACTGTATGGTATATGAGGAGTTACTGGCATGCATCTGTTTAAACAGACGTTTAGCCAGCTTTACTGTATTTCACACCAGAGTGAAGAGTGTCAGAGCTCAGAGCAGAAAACACAGTCGCTCTACATCATGCTGCCCATTCAATTTTAAAGATCAAATATCAATGAGAAAATCCAAGTGTTAGAAGTGTCAGCCGACCCATGGTGTGACTTAATGATTCATTCACTCACACTACAGATGTGACTAATCCAGCCAACCAAAACAAGATGTTTATTAGTGGGTTTGGCATAATTTGACATCTAACTTGATTTACTGTTATGATCTAAAACATCACTTTTTTCAGGTCTGTGACTTCAACAATGATTGTACTGAAAGCAGAGCTCAGAACCTCCATTATCTTTTTAAAAAGTTGATCTCTGGTGTATTCAATTTTCACAAGATGCAGTATGTAATCCATCATTAAAACAATAGGCCCTATAAAAATGCATTCATTCATTGTGCTGAAGGAATGAAGTTATAGCAGGAATCTGATTGTCTCATCAGAATTCTTGGTGAATACCCTCGCTGAAAAGTAGGACCACATTAATCAAGCAGCAGAACCCCAATGAGATGCACAAAAGCCCTCATCTCCCTTCTTTTGACAGAAGAAGCCCTCCTCCTCATTCAAGGTCCCTTTCAGCATGAATCTGCACAAACCTGTTTTAAAGTGTGTGTATGTGAAAATGTGTGAACACCAAATCACAATTGTCCTGTTTAAACATAAAAAACATTCAACATCAGCTGTAATTTAATCATTTATCAGATATGAATTACGGTAGCAGGGCTCACATGTTGATTTTCTTTGCAGTTCTTTCCGTTAGCTTCTCCTATCTCCTGGGAGATCTCCAGATGCTCCCAGGCCTGCTGGGACATATAAGACATCCACTGTAGTTGAATCTATTTCTGGGTACCATCCAGTCAGCCTGGTACCATCCAAAGACAGAGCCTTTATTCTCTGCCTGGATGTAATCGGGCATTGTCTCATTTCAAAGTTA
>JANJYP010002661.1:0-20300 GCA_024605115.1 Rastrelliger brachysoma | reverse complement strand
TCAGTTGGCCAGATGTTTTATTTCTAATTTAAAAAAAAGTCATAATACCTCTTTTGTATTTGCCCCTGTCTCTGTAGATGTCGATGAGTGTGCTTCACATCCTTGCCAGAACGGAGGAACTTGTAAAGACGGGATTAATAGTTTCACCTGTCAGTGTCCTCCTGGATACACTGGGATTCACTGTGAAACAGGTACAATAGACACTTTACCTCAAAGCTGGAATCTGCTGCAGTTACCAGTTTTTAATCCATCTTTTTTTTTTAGAATAATATGGAAATGGCTAAAACTAAAATGTAAATAATTTATTGAAAAGTACAAATTTCATTCAACCCGAAACAGTTAAAAGAAAGTATTTTGTTTTTACTGTACAATACAAATTCCACTCTGCTTCCCCTTCACCTTCTGCATGCACTCAGTAGGCTGAATACCTGGAAAAACTCTGATTACTTTTTTGCCTCATTAAGGAGTTTCCACACACATACACGCACACACACACACACACACACACACACACACGAAAGGATTTTAGAAATACCTTGGTCCAGCCTCTCTGGAGCTTCTGCGCCTATTCCCACAGTCCAGCCTGTGGAGATGTATCAAACCTCTTCTAATACCTTTCACAGCCAGCAGCACATACTTGCAGAGTGAGGGGAGCAGTGTGGCGGATATATTAATCAGCTGAGTAAATATTCCATGAGCGTGTCTCTGTGTTTCTCCGTGTGCGTATGTGTGTGTGTGTGTGTGTGTGTGTGTGTGTGTGTGTGTGTGTGTGTGTGTGTTGCAGACATTGACGAGTGCAAAGACAGGCCGTGCCTCAACAACGCGTTATGTGTACAAGGCGCTGGCAGTTTCACCTGCGTGTGTGAACCGGGTTACACTGGTGTCCTGTGTGAGACAGGTGAGCAGGGTTTTTCTCAATCCTGGGGGAAAGTAGGCATCTCCCTCCAGAGGAAATATTTTCTGCTGCTTTCTACATCAAACTCAGTCTTTTGGCAGATGTTTCGGTCCAAAGAGTTTCCCAGTCTACCTCGACAAATGGGTCCAAGTTGAGGTTATGGTTGAATTGATTTGCAAACAACTGACTTTTTTTTTTTTTTAACTTTCTTTCCTTGGGTCACACTATGAGCAACGAACCACAGTGAGAAAGTTCAATGAGGTCAGGTTGGTTTCCAAAAAAGACCTTTACTAATCTCGCTCCTCTCGTGATTGATTGTTGATGAAATCTGAACCCAACGGGGAATTAAATTATCAGGCTCCGCGCAGTTCATGAGTCCTTGTTTCTACATGAGACCGGATTACCGTTAATACCAGACACCTGGTCAATGAAACTCTATGCTTTCGGAAGGGAAGTTCACCGCTCTTAATCCAGCTTGGTGTCTTTAAACAATAACTTCTTGCTTTTCCATGTCGAGATTGAACGATCTTAATGTGAAACTGAATAAGCAAGCAGATAAATGTTTCCTCTCNGTGTGTGTGTGTGTGTGTGTGTGTGTGTGTGTGTGTGTGTGTGTATGTTCACCAGACATCAACGAATGCGAGTCTCAGCCCTGTCTCAACGGAGGAGAGTGCATGGATCGAGTGGCCAATTTTACCTGCGTTTGTCCCTCTACCTTCACCGGAGCGCTCTGCGAGACAGGTGACCTCATCGAGTTTGAATTCTGCCAGGAGGAGTGTGTTTTGAAATAATGGTTTTTGAGAGCGTGTTTACATAGCCCGTAGCCTGTTTTGTTCCTGTAATATAATGATTTTCCAGCTGGGACGAGCACAAAGGGAATGTGTTTGCTTTAAGTGTGCTGGTATTTTGGTTCAAAGATCTGTTGCCTCTCCAGTGTTCTGGTGTTGCACCAAATTCTGCGCAACGAAAACACATTTTTATCATACTTTACCACATTTGTTATTTTGACAGCAGCACTCGCCAAAAAATGTTACCCGCAGTATTTGACANGATTTTTTAAAAAAAAAAAAAAAAAAAAAAAAAAAAAGAAAACTGACTCTAAATACAGAGAAGGTCGCAAATTTTGATAACTGTGATTACAGAAACTGCAGTTCTATGTCTGTGAATGAACCGACCCTTTGTGCAGCAATAAAAACTAAATACTATCGAGGCACCGTCTTTTATAATAGCTATCAAAATAAATCATGTGACAAAAGTATGTATAAAATTACGATAAGAACATTTGCAGTAGCGTTGAAGCTTAAATTCCAAATAAGGTCACAGAATTTGATGTAACACCACCATATTGACGCAATTCTTAACGCTTTGCCAGAATTTATGGTAGTTTTCTGGGATTTTACAACCTTTTGGCATATAGAATATAGAAATATTTCTTATTTCTGTGTGTCCATCTGTTGAGCTGTCAGCAAACCCGTTAAAGCATGTCTGTTTTTTTTGTTTTTTTTCCACTATTGCCATCTTTAAAAGTTTGAAGGTTTTACCCACATTGCAAAAAAAAAAATTCAAACATGCTTGATTCTTTTTAGGCTGATGTTGATTTATTAAGCAAGTTTAAGAAATCAGATAACCATGTATGCCCAGATATTTGTTTTTTCACATAACAGCATAGCGTCAATCAACAGTTTAGATAAGGAACTCTTACTGTAAATTTGAAAGCACTGTGACTAAATATGTACGGAGCAGTGGAAAACAAACAGTCAGTGTTCTCTGTCAAACTATGCAATGCCAAACAATGTTTCTAAATTACAGCAGAAATATCTTTGGCATTTCTGAACTGCTTTCCTGTCAGCTATTGGCAAAGACTACACTCAGTTAATGATGTATATGCGATAAACTAATCAAGATATTATCATGTATTTATCTTAAATTTCTTTCATATCGCATATTTCTCTCATTCCTTTGGTTAGTGGTATCTAGTCTATCTAATATGAGGTTTTAGTTGCCCGGTATTTGAAATTTCCATCCAGATTTCTGCCACCACTCCAACATAGTTCTGATGGGGACTGTGTCTTTGGTAGAAAGTAGCAGCAGTAACATGAACTGTGCATAGTCAAAGAGTACGGATTAGAAAACAGGGACATTTTTCCTGGAAAGACACTATGTTTTGGAATTTTTAAGTGTAATTTTTCAATGCTGTCAGCGCCTACTGTAAACTAAATACAAGTCACCTCTATTATGTTGAGGTACCAGCATGTGTCGGAGATGAAACCAAAGTGCAACTACAACTGTAATCGCAATTGTAAGCGAGAAAAATGTTGAAATTTGGGGGATGAACCTATCCTTTAAATCACATTTCTTATCTTCCTCTCTCAGAGCTGCTTCAGATCAACTCAACCGAAGCAGAAAACCAAACAGGTAAAAAAAAAAGAAATAAAAAAGTGAATATACTACAAGTAAAGCTGTGCCAACAATTTTCAAGGCAATTTGGTTCTTATGATGCTGCCTGTCGCTCTTTTTCCGTCTGCAGCCCTGTGTGAAGACTGTAAGAAGCAGCAGATATGCGAATACGGCGCCTCTGGAACCTACAACTGTACATGCGCTCCGGGATACTATGGCGACAAGTGTGAAGGTATTGTACACTCGCCCCGATTTGAGGCTTACTTGCATTCAGCCGAGCAGGTAGCGAGCAGCAGACTGGGGTATTTGAAGAGGAGCTGTGCTATCCCACAGGAATTTGGAGCGCTGCCCTGGAAGAGGCTGCTGTGATGATGGATTATTGTAATTATCAAAACTGACACGGCCTCGCCCAGTTTACTACGGGAACCTGGGAACGCCAGTCGCTTGATGTTGTGAATAATTGTTTTACAACACTTTTTTATTAGTTTACCAACAAGAGGAAGTGCTTTGTCTAGACTTAAGAAGGCCTCTTTATGAGTCAAAGCAAGTCTTTGGTATTCAGGTCATTTCTTCAGACAGAGCTGTTGAAATATGCATGCTTCCACACACTGCTACTTGCTCCTCTGGAAGTTGGCCATTGCACCACACTATAGTTTTAAGCACAGCTGCTGCTTGCATAACCACAGTGCAATTTGAACACAAAATACCTACAATGCTATTATGCTCACCTTCCTTTCAAGAATGCTCATGAAGTCACTTTGTATTGTCTTTAATGTGTGTGTCATATTCTGTTTGATTTAGGGGGGAACTACTGTGTCCTTTAAAGCTAATTCAGTCTCCCATGAGAGGTTACTGTCACCTCTCCTGATAGCAGTTGCTGTAAGCCCCCCCCCCCTCTACCAAAAGCTCTTTAATAGTATTTGAGCTATTGCAAATGCATGCTACTTCTCACCCTTGAGCTGAAATAACTATCAGTGCTTATATAGGCTCTCTTAAATCTCCCAAATACTTTCCTGCCTGGCTCACTTGGAAGGCACAGTGGAAAAAGGAGCATGATCCTCCAAGGAAGAGAAAGTGAGCGGGACTCAGAAGTGCCTAATCAGGGCTCTCAGATCAAAGGGCCGGGAGCCGCACAGGTGGCCAATGAAAGTGGCTCTCGCAAATTAACAATCCATTAATTGCCCTCGGGGCCATACGTTTCGGTCGCGAAATATGCTGCATATCATCGGAAAAATAATACCCTCCACCGAGCTCCTGGGACTTCAAAGAGAGAGCAGTTTAGCCCGCGATACGGCCACTTCCTTTGATCCGCTGCCGCAATTAGGCGAGAGAGGAAAATAAAAACATTCTTACAATTTGTATGGAGCAGATGTGCAGCGCGCTGACTGGTAATGGTCTGGTCCTGTGAACTTTGTTGGAAGAGATTAGGGGAAAGAGAAATGACAGCGAATCAATACATAGTTTACAGTATAGCAGATGAAAGACGCTCAGCATATGGTACACATGTTGACCATTTATACCCTCTCTGCCTATGTTTACACTGAGGCCAATACTGAAAACTTAACAGAATCTAAGTACTTGCTTTCAAGTAACTGGAGCAAACTTTCCAACTCGCAGCCTCTCTCTCTCTCTTCCAAACACACTCTCTTCATTCTCTCTCTTTCCCTGTGTCTGTAGAGGAATGTCTTTGCCAGAATGGGGGTGTCTGTGTGGACATCAATGGGACTTGTGAATGCCCCACAGGCTACACAGGCCTCTACTGTCAGTTTGGTAGGTATGATATCACATGCACCAAATTTGCCCTATCAGTTATCTTGCAGGATCTTTTGATGTTAATATCAAGAATCCCCCTCCAAAAAAACAGCTGTTGCAAAAATTTGTGAACACATTTTTCACATTTCCCTCAGAAGTAACGCAGACACCTTGCAGCAACAGCAGGCCGTGCCCTGATGGAGGTCCATGTTTGGAGTATGGAGGAACCTACCTGTGTACATGTCAGACCGGTGGAGGGGAAATAGACCACAAGGACTTCTACCCTTATGGTAAGAGCCTGCGGCACCAACCCCAACAACAGGGCGCTTTGCAACTATGTGTCACTGCATGAGCAGCTGGTTACTATAGAGACAAACATATTTTTATACACAGTGGTCTCGACAAGTGTCACTCTCTATTTAAAAAGGATTGGTCACATTTGCAGTTTAGATTTATGAGGTGGGGAGAAATTTAAGAGTGATTTATGTTATTACTAAATGCTGGAACAAGACTTTGTACATGATCCAATCATAAAATGACAAATAACCTGTGATTTTTAAAGTTTTAAAAGTTGGACCTGACCCATGTGCTTGAATAATAATGTAGGCGGTTTACCCAGTGCAATGGAACACAGTCAAGTCTCGGTGTGTGTTTTTCAGTACAGCCCCAATCGGTCTGCGACTCCTCTCCGTGTCTGAATGGCGGCTACTGCTACGAGCGGGATGGAGGCTACACCTGCGAATGCAAATATGGATACTCTGGGAAGCACTGTGAGAAAGGTTAGCATCATCGATACGAAGCTGAAGGAATATTTGCATGTGAACTCGTACTCAGTCATTATCAAAACATCCCTTGGGCTTGCGGGTTTTTACTCAAACCCAACTACTGCTTTAATGCGGCATGAGGGGTGCCATTAGTCGTAATGCTGTTTGAAATATTACAATGCTGAGAGGCTTATGATAATTTGTGCTTATGACTGAGTTACGAGCTATTATCCCTGAATTATGACTTGAGTGGCAATGTACTGGAACAGATTTATTTTGCGTGGTTAAAACCTCAAGTGGTCATGTGCTTCAAGGATTCCCTGCTTCTGTCTCTTTCCAGTTAGACTTAATACCTGTGCCTCTGGTCCCTGCCGCAATGGAGGCTCCTGTAAGGAAGAGGCGGGGAGTTACCGATGTGTGTGTCCGTACAGATTCACAGGAAAACACTGCGAAGTGGGTGAGTGCCACCTCCAACTGCTATTAAAAACATCTTCTCCTCCATGCTTGAACTTAGCAGTGTTTGATTCAGAAACATACAACACAATCTGAAATTAACTTCCATTGTGGGTGTTTTCTTCCAGGAAAGCCAGACCCTTGTGCCTCCAGCCCTTGCCTAAATGGGGGAACATGTTTTCACTACATAGGAAAGTACAAATGTGAATGCACTGATGCTTTCAGCGGCAGGCACTGTGAAATAAGCAGGAGCTCCACTCATACATCCGCAGGTAAGCACACCAAGCATGTCTGAGTCTTACACTGATGCTGCAATAGATTGCACTAACAGGGGATAACCCGAGCTGTTAAGGGTAGAGGTACTGGCTTTCCATTTGAGGCTAATCTTAGCAGTGTTGCTGCACCGGAGGCCCACATTTACAGATATAGAACGGAAATAAGCTATGTAAAGTAAGACATGATGTTTCATGTCTGCGCACTGTTCTCACTGGCATGCCTGAGGTAATTTTAGGAGGACAAAAACAGAAAGTCTGGATAGGAAAACAAACACCTCTGTTGCCATTAGTCTCTCCTGGATGAGACACAGGGGTTTGTGATGTTTTGTTACCATGCGGCAGCATTGACATTATCAACGTCATATTTCAGAGCTGGGCTGTGGGCCACCTTCGCAAGTGAAGCATGCCGAAGTCCAGTTCTCCTCTACGACACCAGGCTCCGTGGCTATGTACATATGCCACTCAGGCTACACGTCTGTGCCCAGAGCCACCCAGAGCATCTGTGGCATTCAGGGAGACTGGAGCCAGCCACCCATCTGTGAGGGTCTGTTACATACACCGACACATGGATACACACTCAGAGAAACAAACCGTTTCTAATGAGGTCTCAAAATACTTAAGTTTACAGTGGGGCTGATGTTCCTTTTGTTTTCCATCACTTTAGAGATCAATGAGTGCCTATCGAAGCCTTGCCTCAATGGGGGTACGTGTCGAGACCAGGTGGCATCTTACAAGTGTGAGTGTGACAATGGCTTCAGTGGAAACAACTGTCAGACAGGTATAGTAAACCAATTATGCCTGATTGAATGCTTTTAATATTAAATGTAGAAATGCATTTTAGTAAATGAACATACTGCATATGTATATATCTGTGTTTCTTCTCCCTCAAGACATAAATGAATGCCTGTCAGAACCCTGCAAGAACGGTGGAACATGTGAGAACCAAGTGGGCTCCTACTTGTGTCACTGTACGCAAGGCTTCAAAGGCCAGAACTGTGAAATAAGTGCCGTGGCTGTTCAAGGTACTGCATTCTTTTAAAAAAAACATCAACGATAACATCCTGCAGATATTATACACACTTATAATCGAATTCTACATTTATGTTTGTAAAATGTGCGTGTGTAGAGCAGGATGGTTGCGAGTCCAACCCCTGCCTCAACGGAGGGGTGTGCCGGAGTTACAGACGGAATTATCTGTGCGTGTGCAAAGACGGCTTCTTTGGAGACCAGTGCCAGATGTGTAAGTGGCTTTACACTTCCTCAAAAGTCAGTCTTACTGATGCTGTGTGAGCCCAATTCACAGGAACACTTTCTGAAATGCACACACGAACCATGTTGTAACCATGTGTTTGTCTTTGTCGCCCCCAAGTGGAGGACCCGTGTGTGCTGAAACCTTGTGGAAACCGTGGCGTCTGCAGGAGTGACAGGAGAGGGAACTACAATTGCGTTTGCAGAGTGGGACACACAGGGAAAGACTGCGAGAAAGGTCAGTTGGAGTCATCGATGTCCCGCTCAATCTCATCTTCATCCCATTTTCTGTAGCTCATCCTCTTGTTATTGCAAAGACAACTCTTTTTTAATTATTCAATGTATGGATTAGACATGTGAGGTTGCCACTGTTCCCAGACCTGTTGCCTCCCTCCGGTCTCCACGTGCTCCGCGTGGAAGAGAACGAGGTGGAGCTGCGCTGGGATGAGCCTGAACCCTCCCAGAGCCTTGTCAGTGGGTTTGCCATCGAATATGCTCCCCTTGGCCGGATCAACCGCAAAAAAGACATCCTGGACAGGCAGCAGTCCACCTATGTGATGCGAGGCCTGGGGCCTGGTTTGCTGTACAACATCTCCACCTCCTCCATCAAAGGCAATGACAAGAGCCAGCCAGCCACCGCGCTGATACGCACCAGTGAGCATGGTCTTTAATGCAGGAGTAGAAGGCGCCCTGAAAAGTTTTGTCGATGTCATGAGTTTGAATGTACGCTTGTGTGAATTTCTATGTAAGCATGTTTCTTTGCTAGGACCGCGACGAGTGGAGCAGCTGCAGGTGGTGAACGTGTCTTCCTCTCAAGTGTGGCTGCGCTGGTTGGTTCAGGCGGCTCGGCACGCAGCGGTGAGCCGGGTACACGTGTCTCTGTTGCCTTCAGATGGAAGCGATGCTCAAACTGCTGTTCTCAACACCAGCACCACCGAGCACACCTTCAGGTCAGGTTCTACACTTTGCTACAAAACCATTAGAGAAGATAACCCAGGATTTATATTTACAGAAGTGCAGTATCCTTTAAGTCCACTGAATGGTGCTGTTGAAATGTTTTGGGTAGTATACTTTTCAACCACTAGATGGCAGCATTTCATCACTCTTACCAAGTTCCAAACTTTTGGATGAAGAATGAAGAGGTCAGGTGTCATGTCTTCTTTACTGATGTGCAACTTTTTTTAATTATATATACCTCTTTATGCTTCACAGTTCTTTACTTCCTGCTAAAATGTACACAGTGGATGTGTTATCTCAAAGTGGAATCAGACCTGATGAGTTTCCATCCACAAGTCACTCAGCTGGACCACTGCAGTTCTGGACAAGTAGGTTTCAGTATAATGTTTGAGAGCACTATAGACACCTGATTACATGTCAGTATATTAACATTTCAGTAACATTTGATCATATTACTAATCTAAAAAAATTATCTTTGCACCTCACCAATGAATTTACAGTTATTAGATGTAAATAATTAACACAATTTAGTGGCCCCTAATCAATTTAGAGATTTCATGTGAAAGTTTTAATTTGTATGATGGCAGCTATAGTTGGGGTAACAAACACATTAAGAATAGCTTGTAGTTGTTATTGATACTTTGAGAAACACTTATAACCCAAATACAAACCATTCATTGTTTGTGCATAAATGAATAAAAATGAGTGGAAAGTATTTTATTCTTCAGTGTGGTTCAGTGTGGCGTTGAAATCCGAATGTTCAAGATATACTGTTGAAATAATACACAATTGTAGATATATCCTGTAGAACCTCATATGCAAATAAGTGAGAACTGAGTCTTCAAGTTTCATAGTCTGCAGTTAGGTGCTGCAGACAAATAAGAGCCACAAACATGTATACAGCAAGTCCCTTTTGACAAATCCCATGTTTTATTTTCATCCCGCTTTATTGTATTTGTATTGCATTTATCTGTTTTAAATCATGTCGGTTGTTGATTCTTTGTCCTTGCTTATTGTCCTCATCATTGTCCTGTGTTGTTTTTAACGCCATGCGGTGACACAAAGACAATTTTTCACAGCGCGGACAATCAAGTCTCTAACTAACCAACTAAAAAGAATGTAATATCTTTAATGGGATATTCCAGAAGTTTGTGGTTTCTCCACAAACCAGGCACTTTTTGCTCAGACAAGTTAGTCTGTGATCTAGCGAATTGGCAGTAGAAATGAGCTGCAGCATTCAAGTCCAGTTAACAAAAGATATTTTAGGCCACAGCGCAACAGCATGACATAATCTTTAAAGAATCTTTGCAGATAAAGTTAGGAAAGAAAATGATTTAGTGTGTGAGAGTACCGATTTAAGGCAGCTTATCAAAGCAGAAGTACTATTCTTACACTACAATGCAACACTCTTTGAGCATCTACGTGTATCCCCCCCCCCCAGGGCCTCTTCCCCCGCAGAATCTATCCCTGTCGCATGTGACCACGAATTCAGCGCTCATCACCTGGAGCCGTCACCCGAGAAACATCCCAGATGGTTTTGTGGTCAATGTGACCAGAGGGTTGAATACCAGGAGTCGCTTCCTGCCCAACGGGAAATTAGGATCCTACACCCTCCGTGAACTGACGCCAGGACAGAATTACTATGTGGCTCTCACATCCGTCAAGAACACAGGGCAGGAACAGATCCACAGCACGCCTCAACACTTGGCCTTTAGTACCAGTGAGTGTCTGTGTTCCTTAAGGTGGAATGCCAAACATGCATATTTTGGTAGATACAATTCTGTTCTAATAAAACACATTCCGTAACGCATTTCCTTTGACCCAGTGCCAATGGAGGCTAGATCAGGAAGAAGAGAGAGGCCATCAGCAACGGGACAGGGCACTCAGGTCAGACGCACTCCTATTCCATCTCAACCATCTCAGGTCCTGGGAGGTACAGCAGAAACAGAGAACTCAGAGGAGCTACCCAGGTACCCAGGAGCTTGATGACTGATGAAAAACACATAGAATCAATAAGAGTTTGTTGATGCTGAGCAGATAAGAGACATTTTCTGTGTTGCAGATACACAGAACTAATCGACAGGAGGGGAAAGATAACGGCAAAGTTCACGCACTTGCCGAGAAAAGCCGTTCGACATCGCAACCGTAAGTACAAAGCACAAACAACCGGAGACAGCCTAACGCAAAAGCTACTTCTTCTCAAAACGTAGCGTTGGTGTGTTATTGTTGAACATAACTACCTAGTAAAGTGTTTTATTCCGCTTTTAGAGCCAGTAGAATTCAGCTAGACACTAATGTATTTCATCTATTAAACTAACATGCTACACCAACACATTGAAACAGTCCTGATTTGCTCAAGATGTCCAAACATCTTGAGCAAAGAGTTATCTTTTTTTGGTATAATTGCTTACCTTAATGCAGATGGAATAAGTTATGCTGTGATCCTGTAAGCATGTGGTCTTAACCATAGCCTGTCTAAATGAAATATAGTGGAGTGAGGGTGGGGTGGTGGTGGGGTTGAGGGGTCTGCTATTGTAAACTGGACTCTGCTATAGCACAAACAAACCCACTTTATCTGACACACATTGTCTAATTTATTTAGTCGCCTCTGATCAAGTGAGACAAGTCTTTTAATTTTATATGATCCTTTTTTTTTTTTTTTTGTGCTACAATACTTTAATGTAATACATTCCAGTGCAGAGGTTTATAGCCTATAGCCTAAACAGAAAAACAGTTTTACAGATGTTATCTTGGGTTCTAGGGAGTAAGCTTCCTTTCTGTAGGATTGTTCGGCTCATTACGCCCATGATGTCATGTGATCTGATTTTGATCGTACCGTCTAATCATCTAAAACTGTGATGTCGTGTTTTGTTGTTTCAGGCAGAGGAACGTACACAAACCTTTTTCTTGTTTAGTACCACGTCCCAATTTCGCAGTGCCTCTGGTTACCCTGCAGTCTGTCATTCATTTTGTATTTTTTTATGCTGATTTATGAGAGGAAATGTTTTGCCTTGCAGGACCCGAACCACCGATTAGATTAGAGAGGATGGAAGAGACAACTAACAAAATCAGCCTCGCGCTAGAGATTCAAGAAGAGGGTTTAAAAACGAAGCCTGGTAGGTGTTTTGCATTGAAGAGACAAACCTTGAAAGAAAAAGACATAACATTCAGGAACTCAAGAGTGGTTTAAAAAAAAAAAAAAAGCTGTAGAGGAGTGGGGGTTAAAGAACTAGAGTATCAGCACATGATATCAGCTGTAGATAATGTGGAGTTGTGGGCCTGAAACCTGAGACCACCGACTCATTCAGTACTGTGGATGATGATGGCAGCTGTTGTCTTGCAGAGTTGCCCCAGGACTGCCGCAGTCTTCCCTGCCAGAACGGGGGTACGTGTGTGAACGGAGGCGACTCCTTCGTGTGCGACTGCGTGGCGGGGTTCAAGGGCAGACAGTGTGAACTGAGTAAGTTTACGCGCCCCCTCACCCACACATACTCACAAGGAGGCCTTAGGGACAATGAACAAAAAAAAATACTTGATAGTCATGCATCCTGTTCATGTTTTTAAAATGATTTTAAACACAGTAACATCCATTTACCCCCATCTGTCCACTATCTAGACCTGCTCATCCTTAGTTCCACAAAAGTTGGAGCTTACCCCATCTGTCATTGAGAGTGTGAAGTAAAAATATGTGTAATATCTGGAGTGTATGTCAAAAATACTGCCCAAGAAACACAAATTATCAAAAAGGAAAAAGTCTCGTTGGTTCATAAGGCCACAGAGAGCTTGAGTGGGTCAATTGAGCATGAATAATGCTCATTTTATTATGAACAAAAATAAGTACTTCCAAAGACAACCACCCCCCCTCCCTCCCCTGGAACAAATCTCACTCCAAGCTGAAGTCTAAACTTGGCAGCCCTGCGTGTGTAAATGTTAACAATGAAGCCTTGTGTGTCTTAACAAAGCTGAGAGTCTATACTCATGTTGGAAGCCCTGTCTTTGAAGTAAAGAGGCCTTAGGGACAATGAACATGCTCACAGTGGCATTGCTAACATGCTCACAGTGACATTACTAACAGACTGATGCTTAGCAGGAAGAATGGCTACCATGTTCACCATCTGAGATTGAAGTGTTAGCGTGCTAAAGTCTGCTAACAAGCGCTAAAAACAAAGCAGTAGCTCTTTTGTTTTGCTAGTATGTGGTTGTAAAGTTATTAAATTATAAATTCTTCCTAAGGGGAACATGAATACATGTAAAAAAAAAAAATCATAATCAAAAGCACATATGTAAACCTCATGGTGGCGCTAGAGGAAGAGTTACTTTACTCCAGTCAACACAAGTTATTAGGTTTCATTGTCTGGAGACCATGAATGTCAGTACAAATTTTCATAGCAGTACATGTGATAAATGTTGAGATATTTTGGTCTGGATCAGAGTGTTGGACCGACTAACAGGTCTACATAGCCATTCCTGTGGTGCCAGTGATACCTTCCTTAGTAGTTTTATCAAAGGCCTGATCCTATTACAGAAATGTGTAATATCTGATGGCACAGTGAGTCGCATTTTCTCCTCTTGACAAGAAGTTTATATGTTGTCTATGAGTCATTTCTCCCACAGTCAGTCCAAAGACATGTGGGTCAGGTAATCAGCAAATCCTAAAATACATCCTGGAATTGACACCCTGACACCCATGAACAGCATAAGTGTTATGTAAAACTGATGGATAATTAAACGCTTGATGTCAAGTGAAAACAATACAACCTCTTCTTAATTTCCTGTGCTAATCCAAAGTGATTTTCGGTGACAGATTGGCAGCTGGATGTCACAAGTGTCAGCGCGGGATTAACACTCCTGTCCGTGTGTTCCCGAGGGGCTTCAACATTGCTTTCACTCGATGTAACTTTAGTGTCTCAGGGTGTGAATCTACATTACGATCTATATGTTAGATTTGCTTTTCGTCATGTAACCTGACATAGCGAGAGCACCGGGCTATGTATAGACTCCCTGGTTTCTTGAAAGCAGGAAACATGCTCTGTTGACAGTTGACCCCTCTGACATTTATGAATGCACTTGTTTAAGTTTAAGGCCTTGGGGGCATGAATGTAAGACATGAATACAGTGACACTGAAGGCACAAAGCACCATATTATTTGCACTGCGCCACTTTAGGGCTTTTTTTTTCAGAGGCCTAGTGTTATATTTGTAACTCAGTGTTTCTTTTGAATGTTCTGGGGTGTGTGTGTAAAGGAGGCTCCCGCTCTCTGTATGAGGCAGCAAGATTGTATCAGACAATATCTTTAGAGTTTTGGTTTTTTTTCTTCAAGTTTTTCCACTTGAAAATGATAGTTTGAAAAAATAGAAGGAGTTAAAAGGTCATAAAATGAAGTCATGTTCAAATCTCTCACCAGTTTAAACTCAAGCTCTCAGCTTGTGATGACAAGCTCAAGTGGGACAAATCTTTTAGCCATTACTGCTAAATCCTATAGAGGACAGCAAGTGGGAATGCATTATCTATAGTGTGCAGCGCCTTTATTGAAGTCAATGAACATGAAAGCACGTGTTTACATTATCAAAGTAATGGATTATATGCTATCAATATAGACGCGTAGATACATCCTCAAATTAGAAGCATTACTAAAATGTAATTTCTTCTCAAGCAGTGGGAATGTATTCATATAAATCATTACAGAGCATTTTAGATCATCATGCTTTGCTTTTCTCACGTCACTATTCTCATTCCCTCTTTGAGTCTTTCTGTAGCGGTGATAAATCTGCTGTAGCAAGCACTTTCCATAAAGGAATGGAGCATATTTTCAAACAGAAGCAGACCTACCGCCCGGTATGAAAAACAACAACATGAATATATTATCGGACAAATCTGAAAAACAGAATCCATGAGAGAGAAAAAAAAAACGCTTTATGCCTTGATTGATTGATGCCAGTCGACATGATTTGGACGACGCGGTAATCTTAAGAAAACATTTTGAGCTTAATGCACTTGGCTGAGTTATAGATGCGAGTGAACACGGGAGGGGGAGAAGAAGAAAGGGGGGGGGGGGTTAAACGCTTTCATGTCATCATAGTGGATCAGTCTGCAATACTGAGCGTTTTGAAGTATCCATGGAGTTTGCACTGTATACACAATGCAACACAATGGGCGTCTATAGCAAATTGCTTTTAAAAGTAAGTAAGGCATAACAGTTATTAAAGGAAAAGGTGTGACACTCATCTACAAAGAATAATGCACAATTTGACTCGACTGTATGTAATTAAATTTATATTGATAGAATAAATAATGGTAAGACATGTTTAACACAAGTGTCTTCGAAATATAAAGTGTTGAGGAAAATAGCTTCCACATAAAAGTTTCAAAATAAGATTGCAATCACATTAAATATGTAATACATTCTATGACATTCAGCCTAAAACCCTGACCCCTCTCCATCTTCCTGAACAGTCACAAACACACTGAAACGACACCAATATTAATATGCTTTCACTAATAACTAGATGTTGATGAAGCTGCGTACACATGAGAGGACACTGGACTTACCCTCGCTCCTCTCAGGTCCTTCCCTTCACCTAAACATCCAGCGTCGGATTGTTTAAACATTCCTTTCCTAAAACCATCCATCAGCCAGAGAGAAGAGCCCAGTCCCATCCCACATGACTCCTAAACCATCCAGCAGACTTTTCCCTCGCTGACGATACTTAAAAAACATTCATACTTCACGTTGTGTTTTTGTCAATGCTCTTTCTCAGTGTGCCAGCGAGTGCCACATCCGTGTACCCGTCTCTACTCCGAAACAAAAAGCGTGCCTGTGTGGGAGGGCGGAGTGTGCCATTATCTGTAAGTCATATCAGGGCCTAGTTGCACGCTGATAGTAAACTGTGATTTATAACCTAATGGATTAAACAGATGAGTTTTTTGTTTTTTTTAATTTTCTACAGGTACAAAAGAACATATAAAGTGCAACAGGATGTTTGTTATCGAGAGGTTTGTGAACCGCTGCCTCTTAAGAAAAGTCAGAGTAAGTTCAAAAAGCTGCTCGGAGATAAATGACCTTTTTTTTTTTTTTTCTTATAAGCAAATAAATCAACACAAAGCTTCTATATTAACTTTTTTAACAGTCATGAAAACTAACAGAGAACACTAAAGCTTTGTTTTCTTTAACACAGTCAATTTAATGATATTTTTATTGCACTTAACTGATTCTAACCATTTATTCAGGCCGCCACAGCAGTGAATCAGTGAATCAGTGAAGATTTTTGACAATTATCCTAAAATTGAGTCTTTTCCTCTCTCTTTCTTTTTTTTCTTTTCTAGAGCACTCGGAGACTGATTAATGGACTTGTCATCGCTGTCATGTGAAAAAAAAAAGAAAAAAAACCCTCCTAACTTCAATTTCGGTGTTTATAATGTACTTGAAGTAACTGATTATGATCATTTTGTGCTGAAAAACCCTGTCACAACGCACTGTAACATTTCAGAAACAGATCATTGTACAGGCGAAAAAGTAAGGTTACATTTAGTTAATATGTGGGAGCTACGTGTGTGTAGCTTCATGCTCAAATCAATCACATGGAAAATGTCCCGAATCTTTTTTTTTTTTTGCAATGTTTTATGACTGATTTGAAATTGAAACAAAAAAACAAACAAACAAAAAATATTAATGTTAAGCAGTCCACTGCACTGCATCAGAGACCTTATATACCTCATTTCCATGTCCATGCTGACACATTAGGAGAGGTTTTTATATATATTTGTGATTCAGCTGCAGGTTTGTCCCTCAGGGAAATAACTGTAGATTGTTCCAAGTCCCGATTTTTTTTTCTCCTTTTTAAAATCACCATGATCTCCTTTTATAAAAAAAACAAAACAAAATAAATATGTTCACCCCGCCCTATAAAAATCATCTCCTCCTCTGACAATGGTACACAGTGTTTTTCTGTGTAAAAATATCTTTCTTTGTGTCTTAGCAGGCGTCACTGCTTGCTATTCTGTAAATAGTGTTTATAGTCCATTTTTGTAGGTGAATATTTTAATAATAAAAATGTTAAAATGTTATTTGTTTCTGATGTCTTTTTTGGGTTGATATTTGCAATCTTAGGGTAGTTGTATCATTTTTTTCATTGCACATATCAAGGATGCTTTAAGTGCCTTGTCAGGGAAATTTGTCTTGGACATACTAGGTTTCATAGTGCATAACAATATGGGGACAGAATATATTTTTAGGAACCTGCATATATATATACAGTATATATATAGCTTTAAAATACAGTACTACCATCACAGATGTCACATGCTCATCAGTTTCATTTTCAGCTAGTTACTGTCGTCTGTGATTTACACTGAATTGTTGGGTAACGGTAGCACACAGTGGTGAGCGCACACTTTAATCCTCGCTGTAACTATAACCCAAATGAGGCAGATAGGGACATGCCCCTGTGGTAGAAAAGAATCACTGGGGCAGGTCTGTTTTACTGAACATCAATGATCTCACTCATCCACCCAAGTAACCACAGGTCCCTGAAAATCCCCTCAGATCAGAAAAAAAATACATACTCCTCTGTCAGAGCCAACACTACATCCCAAACAGGTCTTTGCCACTGCAGTCTCTCGAATCAAAAGTGACTGTGACAAGTACCCGTTAACATCTCTACCTTCTGTACACAGGCAGGTGATATATTAAAGGGAAACATGATAAATCCACATTGTTAACATACGGTGCACTAGAGGCCATTGAATTGTTTGATGAGTGAGGAAATGATGTGTTATTATGATCTGACACCAAATGAAAAAACATTGTTTTGGAAGAACAGCCTTCATCACCCCCACAGGAGATTTTCAGAGACTCAGTGCCAAAGAGTGTTTAAGCTATTCTGGAACTGATCTTACATCTACATATCTGCCAAATCTCTAAGGTAGCTTTAGATAGCGAGTATGCAACTAGTGCAATAAAGCTATCTTTTATTATGCATGTTAAACATTGCAATTCAATATTATGTAGAGTACTATGTACTCTGGTGTATTCTGGGCTCTTAAGTCTCAAGCCTAAGTAGTAGCTACATTTGAAAAAAAAAGTAATATATTATGTTTATCAAATGTCCATGTTTGCATATTTCTCATTTTGTTTTCATTCCCCTTGTGGCCTCATGATAAAGCAACATGTGAAGGCAAAAGTCTAGATCTTCCCACTGAAAATTGGCGATAATTTTACACCTAACATAAATAGTACACATTGCATTTCACTTTTGGCATATGATGGAAGACCACTGACCTGACCTCCACAAGCACTTACAGTCATACATGATTGAATTTCATCTTTTAATTTGAAAACTGATGTCATCGTACACGCTCTGGTGGTCTCTGTGGATATGCCACCACTCATTAATTAAGTAACATTTGCATTTTTGGCATGTTTGGGTCAAATCATCAAAGTTGTCCTCCAGATTGATTTTGCGGGTTCACTGCTGCCTTCAAAGAACCTCGGAATGTCCCCAATCCTTCCAGGCTTTCATGCTAAACACTGGAGCGCTTTTTAAATGGTTATGTTTGATAGATTTGATAGAGAAAATTAATGTATTAAACACAGAGACTTTCCTCAGAGTCTATGATTGAATGGGATCTGGTGGATATTGAGCCTCTGGGGACGACTACATTTGAGGTTAAGCGAGTCCAGTCGCTACCAAAGTTTCACAATAGCCATGATTGCATACACAGACTTTTATTTAACTTTAAAAACGTGGATCTTTTTCTTTAAACATTGCTACTAAAGAAAACACATACATAGATAAATCATAACAAATCATATCAAGCAAATAAACAAAGAATCACTGACGGCAAAGATGTAGCCTGAAGCCTTTATTTTACTTATAGCCTACTAAAAACAAACAATACAATAGTCTCAAAATACAAAAAAATCAGATACTCCATTCTCTATCATATTCATACATCTGTTATAGATTTGTTTACTATGTTGTTTATGAATTTTCATTTATCGAAAGACTGGACTGTACGTTTTCATTGTTTATTTATTTATCTTGGGAGCGACACACCCTATCCTTCTCGCCCTTGCTTGTGGAGTTATTTCCGATAGCACCTAAAGGCATCAGCAGCAACAGCAGCAGTCAGACCCAGAGCGCGCGCCCGCAGCCCCCGCCGCGCCCCCGCCACCCCCTCCCTCCTCCTCCCTGTTCCGAGTGAAAACTGAGATAGTGAGGAAAAAGCAACGGGAGGAAGCACCATGGAGGGAGAGGAAAGCTGGATGTATTAGCGAGTTTGTAACTTTTTGGGGGAAGGCCACGTTTCTTTCGTTTCGTTTTCTCGCCGGGAAATCAAAGTAAGTCAATGCAGTGATAACCAGTGCGTGGTTTAAGTGCGGGAGGGGGGAAAGCGTCGTAAATCTCCCCGAAGAGTCAAACATTGAACTGACCGCGGAACGGTTAGCACAGCCCCGACTGAAGTTAGCCTGTCTCTGCTAATAGCAAGAAAGGACACACACACACAACAAAAAACAAAAAAGCAGGCTAGTGGAAGCTACAAGTGGCGCTGCGGCGTTATAAAAAACTAACTCGTAATGTTGCCTCCCGGGATTAACTTCAGATACGGATGAGAAAGAAATTGGCGGCTGGGGAGAAACACGGAGAACAACTGCGAGAGCCCAGACCACCGCTGCTATGTCGGGGTTGATTCACGGCTCCGGCAGCTCGGAGTCTGAGTCCCGGGGTTGGCCGCCTCACTCGGTGCTGTGGAGGGTCGGGGGCTTCTTCTTCCTCCTACTGCTGGAAGGGACAGGCTGCCTTGCCAACCCGAGCGGTGTTTCGGGCGTCAACAACAACCACAGCGTCAACATATACATGAGTGTGGAGGAAGTGAAGAAGCTACTGGGTAAGAAAAAAGGAATGAAGCTCGGCCTGCATTTGAGAGAGAGAGAGCCAGCTGTCTTTAAACTTTGTGGCCAGTGTTGTGTCTCGTGTGTGTGCGTGTGTGTGTGTGTGTGTGTGTGTGATGCAGTTGTGCCAGCGGGCCCCCCACGTTTACAGTTTTCCTTATAAAGCTGAACCAGAAAATCATTAATCCCCACTTTAATTGTGTGGTTTTTAAACAGCTCTTGTATTACATGTAGTAGGGGTCAGTTTTGTAATTTGGTACCATCGAAATGCTCCCGAGCCTTTAAGGAACCATGAGAGTTAGAATAATTATAATGGTATTTTCCTTTTATTGTGAAATTCTTATCCTGTGGGTGTAAATCAGATGATTTAAAGTGCACATGTGAATAGAAACTAAATATTGGCCCCGAATTGCACCCTGTGCCATAACAATAATAGGAGACAGATGGGTGGAAGTTAACCTTTTTTTGAGCTTTGCTGTAGATATAATTATATAGATCAAGGCGGAGTACTTAATATAACTTTATATATTATAATGGGATCTTATATTTCGCAAGCATCTGTTATATGTTCAGTGTTGCTTTATACCAACTGTAAATTTCATTGACTATTTCCTTACAACAACAAAGTCCCAAGCTCCATCATTAAACAGCTCCTCCTCAAAGCAGCA
>JANJYP010002654.1:0-21183 GCA_024605115.1 Rastrelliger brachysoma | reverse complement strand
GAGGTAGATCAGGTGTGGGATTGAGCGAGTGGATAGAGGAGTTACAGGCGTGCATGAGGGCTCAGCGTTTATCTCGTCTTGACCAGGTGTTTTTCTTGTTCGACCACCTAGAGGGTGAGGCTGGAGAGGAGATAAAGTATCACTCTGGCACAGAGAGAGGACCCTGATAAGATAGTTGCCATCTTACAGGAGCTTTATGGGTGCTCCAAGTCTTATGTTGCTCTGCAGGAGGCTTTCTTCTCCAGAAGGCAGCAGGAGGGAGAGACTCTACAAGAGTTTTCTCTTGCACTGATGGGCCTTATGGAGAAGGTGAAGCAGCATGCACCCACTGGCATGCTAAATGTTGAGACACTCCTGAGAGATCAATTTGTTGAGTACGTGTTGGATGGTTCGCTGTGACGTGAGCTGAAGCAGTTAGTGCGTAGGCAGCCTAGTTACACCTTGCTTGATGTCAGGGCAGAAGCAATCCGGTGGGAGCGGGACGGTCTACCTGGTGGTGCGAGGGGCTGTAGTTATTCAGTCCCCTCAGTGTTGGGTGTCCAGTATGGTGTTCAGGGTGGCCACCAGGGTGCTGTCTCTTCACCCCCGGTGTCTGAGATGAGGGAGATGCTGAAGCATCAGCAGGAGCAGCTCAGTCAACTCACTACAAGTATTGCTCAATTGCAGAATTTCCAGCAGTGCAGTTGTCATCCTCGTACTGTTGCATTCTGCCTGGCCCCTCCTCCCAGTGTCCCTGTCCCCCTCCCCCTCTTCTCTCACTTTCCCTTGCAGGCAGTGCTCCAGTGATTGGCGACAGGTGTGCAGGGGACACAGCTGCAACCCATCTACTCATCATTCTCCTGCTCAAAAACCCTGGTCACTCACTCGTCACTGCCAGAACTTTACAATCATCCTGTGATTCTCTGATCCTGCCCCTTGTCGCCGTCCCTGGAACTGCCCTCCTCTCTGGACTCCCCTTCCCTGTCCGGTCCCCAGGATTCCCTTTCCTCACCCCTGGAATCACACCCCTCCCTGGACCTCCTTGGATCTCCTTTCCCCTCACCATCCTCCCCTCCTTCCTTTACCCACAATAAACCTGGTTTTGTCTGCATCAGTGTGTCTGCCTTTGGTCCTTCCACCTAGCTTGGAATTCGCAACACGTACTGGCCCCCTAATATGCCTGCGCTGCAACCAGCCAGGTCATTTTGCAAGGGAGTGTGATGGAGCCTTGGGGTCAGGAGCGTCTCCGATCGTGTCATTGGTTGCAGCTTAGAGCCGCTATAGGCATATTCCACCCTCTGACTATGAGGCTGTCAAGGAACACATCAACCAGCTGCTGTCCACACAAGTGATTCGAGAGAGTAGCAGTCCCTATGCGTCCCCCATTGTGTTGGTGAGGAAAAAGGATGGTAGTCTGCGCATGTGTGTTGACTACAGGCAGCTTAATAGTAAGACCAGGAAAGATGCCTTTCCCCTACCACACATTGACGAGTCCCTTGACGCTTTGTCTGGTGCTTGCAGGTTCTCAACACTGGATCTCGCCAGGGGTTATAACCAGGTGCCAGTTACAGAAGCAGACCACCCCAAGACTGCATTCTGCACACCATTTGGCCTTTTTGAATGGAATAGAATGCCATTTGGTCTTTGTAATGCCCCCAGTACCTTTCAGAGGTTAATGCAGCTTGTATTTGGTGATCAGCAGTGTCAGTCACTGCTGCTGTATCTTGATGACATCGTGGTTTTCTCATCCTCTGTAGAACAACATCTGGATAGGCTGAAGGTTGTAGACTTCAGGCTGAGGGCCTTAAGGCCAAGCTCAACAAGTGCTCCTTCTTTCAGAAGGAAGTACATTACTTGGGTCATGTGATTTCTAGTCAAGGTGTCTCCACTGACCCAAGTAAAATTGAAGTTGTAGCTAATTGGCCAATTCCCACCACGATCTCTGAGTTGCGGTCTTTCCTGGGCTCATCCAGTTACTATCGGCATTTTGTGGAGGGTTTTGCTAAGCTGGCTGCCCCTTTGCACAAAGCAGTGGCTGAGTCAAGTCACACACTGGCTGGTAAGAAACCTGGGTGTGGGATTATCAAGTGTCAGCAGAGTTCCCAAGCACTGAAAACTAAGCTCACCACTGCTCCTTTGTTGGCCTATGCAGATTTTGATATTAAGTACCAGTTAGGCATGAGTAATCAAAATGCTGATGCTCTCTCTCGTCAACACCCCCCTGGTCCTCCAAATATGGACGCCATGCTTCCTGGCTCTGCTATGCCCCAGTCTTTGCAGCAAGCTTTAGGGTTAAAAGTTAATGCTAGTACAGCTACTATTGTGGCCTTACCACAGCACACCTCCCCCGAGATGTGTGCCCTTCAACAGACTGACCCTGTCATCCAGACATTGCTGGCATTGTGGAGGCAGAAACGGCATCCCAGGAGGAAAAGGCCCAGTTGTCTCGGCCGGTGTTGGCTCTGTTGCGGCAGTGGGACCGACTCATTGAAAAGGATGGAATCCTTTATCGCCAGGTGTTTCGGTCAGACAGTGCTGAAGCTGTGCTCCAGCTGTTGTTGCCAAGTGCAATGGTGAGCGAGGTGTTGACTAAGGTCCACCAGGAGCATGGGCACTGGGGAGTAGAGAGGACTCTGGCATCCCGGTGCTACAGGCCTGGCATGTCCTCTGACGTGGCCAAATGGTGTCAAGAGTGTGAAAGATGTCAGGTTGCTAAGGATGTTCACCCAACAGCTCACAGCTACATGGGACACCTCTTAGCATCCCGCCTGAACGAGATCCTGGCCATTGACTACACCACTCTGGAGCCTGCTCAGAACGGTGTGGAAAACATTTTGGTGATGACGGATGTTTTCAGCAAGTACACAATAGCCATCCCTATTAGAGACCAGCGCGCCCCCCACAGTGGCTAGGGTCCTTGTGTCAGAGTGGTTTTATAAGTTTGGAGTTCCAGCTTGATTACATTCTGACCAAGGTGGTAACTTTGAAAGCTTGCTCATCCAGCAGCTTTGTAGTCTGTATGGCATTGTGAAAACACACACTACTCTTTGCCATCCAGCTGGAAATGGACAGTGTGAGCGGTTTAACCACACCCTCCATAACCTGCTGCGCACCCTACCGGTGTCCCAGAAGAGAGACTGGAACTTGTGCTTACCTCAGGTATTGTATTGTTATAACACCACTTCCCACCAGGCTACTGGAGAATCTTCCTTTTTCCTGATGTTTGGCCACGAACCTAGGCTGCCGGTAGACTTCCTGTTGGGTAGAGTTGAGAATCCTGTTGGCTACACAGTTCGCGAGTGGGTTCAGGAGCACCAGGCTCGGCTGCAAGTGGCATTTGATGGTGCAAGGGAGCGCTTGCAACATGCAGCTGACCGAAGGAAGCGCCACCATGAACAGCATGTCAAAGACCTGCCACTGAGGGAGGGTCAAGTGGTGTTTTTGCGTGACTTCACCGCCAGGGGGACCCATAAGACTCAGGATTGGTGGAGTTCAGTAAGGTATGAGGTGTTGAGAGCACCTAAGAAGGGTGGCTCGGTGTACACCATTGCACCAGTGGATGACCTGACTAAGGTCAGACAGGTTCATTGCAATATGCTGAAGGCTGTGGTTGGCATCCTGGTTATGTCCCTTCTACCTCTTCACCCTCAGAAGGCTCACCTGTTGAAGATAGCTGCTCCCTCGAGTATAATCTGGTGGTTTTTGGGGAACAGCCTGCTAGAGGTTCTTCTGCTCCACCCCCAACCAGACCAGCTGTCCTGACCCAAGCTATGCCCCCGGTACCAGCTCCACCTGACCCAGTTTCCTCTGAGAACAGTATGCCAACAACCTCCTCTGCAGGAAGAACGTCCTCTGTGGTCCCACCTAGTGGACCATCCACTTTTCAGACTACTTCCCCAGCTAGTCATGCCGGTTGCAGCCAAGGGGCTCCACACCGGACAGCACAGTCGACTGCTGGGTATCACTCTAAAGTTCACCATCTCCCATGTCCGGTTGGAGAAGGGGCAGTGGCTGCCCCTGCTGGTGTGTCCAATGCAGTTCAGGCAATCTTTAGGCCCTGAGCTCAGTCTGTCTATGTCCATCGTCAGGGCGACGATGCAGAAAGGGGGGGTAGGATGTAGCAACATAGAGGGCGCTGCGTTAATTGCTGGCAGCAGGTCTTTGGTCCCGCTCTTGTATAAATACGGTCTTCCACCTTCCCCTCTGTCTTGCAATTCCCTCTGATTGCGTCATTTCTGGAACTGGATGTTTTTGCCCTTTTAATATCAGGAACCTCATCAGCTGGCAGAGTCTGCTGTGTGGCTAACATCACATTCAGCTGATCAGAGCCGCTGCTGCTTTGTCTCCTTGCAGCTTTGTCTCCACGTCTTTGAATCTGCTGCTTCTATCACTTCTGTAGAGCCGCTTTGCTCCCAGCCGCTCATTAGCGGCCGTTTATATTGTTACTGCTTGCTGCTGTAACTCGCTGCTGTTTATCCGCTTTTACTGCAGCGCTTCTGCACCCACGCTTGCTTCCCGGCTTGGTATCTGACTGGTTAAGCGCTTCCCCCTCTCTCCCACTTTGGCCATCGTGCTGTGCTTGCTGCTGGGGGATGCATGGTGGTTTCCCTGGGGCTGCGGTTCTTGCGCGGAACTAACCTGGCTGGCTGGTGTGGCAGTGGAGTGCAGTTTATATGCTTTTGTTTAATTAAGTTTGTATAGTTCTTGATTTCTTTTTGTATGTATTTCGTTCATTTTGATTTTCCTTTGTGATTTAAATTTTCATTAATTGTTAATTTCATTTGAGGTATTTATAGTTTAGTAGTTAATTGTCCTAGTTTTGTATTCTTTTGTGCTTATGTTAGTTTTGTTTTTCAGTTGCTGTTGGCCGGTGGCGGTGCTAGTGACCTGGGTGGTGGTGTCCTTCCCTCCTGTGTGCTGTGTCTTTGGGTTTGTGGGTGCCTTCACTGTGTCTAATTATTTTGATTTTGATGTGTTTTATTTGGTTTGACCCCCATTCCCTCACTAGCTCCTTTCTGCACCAACAGGCCGCAGCTCCTGATCCTTACTACTTTATTTTCTTTTGCATATGAATGAAGTTTTATGAAGTTTTTAAAACAATTATATTTTTGTAGTTATTTTGTAAAGTACTGGATTCGCGTCTCTTGCTTTGAGTGGAACGAACCTGTGTGTCCTATTGACCGTTGATAGTAAATAATTCCTTGTGTGAAATTCCCAAGGTAGCGTTGTCAGGCAACTTAACAGTTAATTGGTATTGTATAAAAACTCCCCTCTGCTCGACGCCACGACAATCATACGTGACCAACTCAAACAACTCCAAATGAATAATAAAAGTGGACCAATGAGTTGTAGCACACAGCATCACCCAAACTAAAAAGGTATATAATACATGGAAAACATAATACTTTGTCAAATAAACATTTTAATCTTTGAACTTTCAAACATCGCCTACATCGCTTTCTTCAAATTTGAACACAATAACATGCCCACTGTGCAAGCCCAACAACTGCAGCATGGCCAGGGGTGCATGGGATATGAGGGCCCATAAACATCGCTTGCACTGAAAGGCAAAACAATAATATTAAATGTGTTGCCTTTGAGCTGAGCTATATATTCTGCACTTTTGTTAAATTGTCTAATTTCAATTGATTAAACACATAAAACAGTGAAACATGATGAACAAGACCAAGATCTTACCAGTAACAGACAGACTGACAGAGTCACTCAGTGGGGAGCTGAATGATTGACTTGAAATGCTTTTCTCATACTGACACTGATACGATCCCTCATGATCAAAGTTCACGTTAGGGATGTTGAAGGAAGTAGAGTTGGTACTTGATGTTTTAGTGTCTCTGAATGAGCCAGCGGTCTTCTTCAGAATGAATGTTCCACCTGAAAGCTGAGTTGAGATTGAACAAGTGATGCTGATACTCTGACCCCAGTTAACCTCAACAGTAGGATTCATGAAGATGTTGGGCTTTGGGAGATCCGCTGAAAAAGTAATCAAGTTACAGAATTCAGTGCCAGCATAATGTTTTTAGCTTTTGATCACAGAGCTTAATGAGTTGTAGTGGCTAGACAACTACAGAGGCATCACTCTGTGATCATAAATGATAACAATAATAATAACATATGTACAAGACACTCCTATTTTAGCTTTGATGAATTCCTACAGTGACAAGACAGACTAATTTTTTACTGTTAATTACATTTATAAAAACTAATCTGTGACAGTTTAGAGTAGGTACACATACTATTAGATGTTAGAGAAGCATTCTACTAGACTGAATATTAAGTGAGATGTACATAATGTGAAATATTGAATATGGTTGAAACTGTACCAAAAATTAAAGTTACAGATAGTAACCGTTCAGAATAGTATCAGTTTAAATGAAATTTATGTATATTTTGGTTATAGCAAGTCAGTTTTGGTTAATGAGGATTATGCTAATTTGAAATTGTCATGTTTTGGATAAGAGAGCATAAACTGGCTGTGTGCTAATGCTAACCCACCCACTATAGTGGCTGGGTTAGGGTTAGCGTACACATGGTAACAAAACGAACAATTGTCAACAACTTAATGAGTGACAAAGACCAAAAAGTAAGCTTCATTGACTGGTACATGTCTTCTTGTCCAGCCTTCAAGCTGCCCTAGGGGAAAGAACACCATCTGCCCCTTTGGCTTTTGTTGTACTGTACTTTTTTCCTGAAGTCTCTTATTTGGTTTCTCTTGTGTTATCCTTTCCCTTATTTTTATTCTTCGTTTGCCAATCTTTTATTCTTACTGATCTTTTTCTGATCAGACAAGTACACACAGAAGTGAAATACAAGAGCCCAAAGCACTACGTGTAATGTGGTCCCACAGATTACATATTATTTCAGTACATTTTTAGAAGTGGTTCAAATGTTTCCCCACCTGAGCAGACAACACTGGCGTCCTCTCCATGTCCACAGTCGTGTGTCCCAAATCCTCTGTGTGGACACTCAGTTAGAGACCTTTCACTGCCTGAACACATCAAACCATCAAGCCAGATTTGTCCTGTTCCTTCACCAAAAAGAGCAGACTGAGGGGCATCTACAGCTGTCCCACAGGACAACTCTCTGCAGACAACCTCAGCATCCTTTAAGTCCCAACTGTTATCACAGACTGTTCCCCAGGTGTCGTTGTGATAGATTTCAACTGTTCCAGAACACCGAGTGGACCCAGACCCAGTTAATCTGACAACATCTAACACAGAACACATGAGACAAGGTATTACTGGATAGAACATGTTTCTCACATGTGTTTTTCTTTGATTATCATTAAAACACAAATAGTCTGTTGAAGAAACAAATAACTGTAGTCACAATAGCCATTAGTATTAGTACTGTGCATTTTTCTTGAGATTCATTTACGGAAACCATTATTATTAAAATGCAAATAGTCTATTAAAGAAACAAATAACTGCAATCACAATAGCCTGCCTACGGAGTAGCCCCATAGCTATTACGCTGATGAGGGATTGGTCTTTTTGGTTCTGTGTGAATTATCGCAAGGTAAGTGATGTTTCAGAGTTCGATGCCTGTCCCATACCCCATGCTGATGAACTCCTGGCTCATTTTTTAACAATGGATTTGGCCAAGAGCTACTTCGTCACTATGTATAGATTGTACCAATTTGTGACACTTTCATTCCAGTTGATCCCTCCAACGCACCATGTACTGGATTCTGTGTCCTCACACTGCATATGCCACTGTCTACATGGTTGATGTTGCCATCCACAGTAAATTGCAGTTGGATGGAGGGCCAGTGTCTGGGTTACCACTTTGGTGGCAAACAGGTGTGGCTACAAGTAGACTGCAATAATTGCAACTTGCCCAAGGGGCAATACCAAAAAGGTTCCTTCCAAGGTTTGTAGAACTCACTAGCCCCTTGTCTGACCCCACCAGTGAAGATCCAGTCCAATGCCAGCTTGCATTTGAGTCAAATGAAACCTCAGTGATGAGACACTCCTGCACATACCTTCTCTCTCCCAATAACCCTGCTGACTGATGCTTCAAACTGGGAGATGAGGGCTATCCTGTCTCCGTAGATGGAGGGTGTTTATAGGGAAGCAGTTGGATAGGGAGTGTCACTACAAACACCCTGCATTACTGCCTGCTGGGATTTTCTATTCAGACACTACACTCCAGTGGTTCCACCACATGAAGGATGCCAATGCCCAAATCATCCATCAGTATTTGGCTTTGTAGCAAATCAAATTGGAGGTGGTCACAAGGCGGGAAGTTCAGATGGCTGTGGCTGACTTCCTATCCCACACATTATTTGTGCAACTTATGGTGTTGATATTAATTCTTTATGTTACGTGATGTCCCTGAGCTTGAATCCAAAATATTGCCAAATAACAGTGATCATGTTTTTGTTGTTTTATTATTTTGACCACCAGTTAAGCATCAGCTGCTTGTTAGCTTCCACTTCCAACTGGTCTTTGTTCTCCACACCAACAAGCCATGTGACCATAAACTGCACTGACTGCACAGAGTCTTAGTGCACGTGTGACGTATCATGATGCGTAGATGACCAAATGTTTGCATGTAAATTGAATTAAATCACAGTAACAATTGTGATTAGATTGATGACAAACATCACAAGCCACAATGGGTAAAAGAGCTATTAACAATGAAGAGCTACATTTGTTCTCAACATTTTACAAATACTAATACTTTAAAATGTTTTCTCACCTGAACAAATGACACCAGCGTCCTCACTGTGTCCACAGTCATGCCTCCCAAATCCGTTGTGTAGACACTCACTTAGAGACCTTTCACTGCCTGAACAGTGCAGGTTATCAAGCAAGATTAGTCCTGATCCTTCACCAAAGTGAGCTGATCCAGGGGCACTGAGTGGCATTCCACAGCCCAGCTGTCTGCAAACCACTTTAGCATCAGTTAAGCCCCAGCTGTCATCACAGACTGTTCCCCAGGTAAAGCCGTAATGGACTTCTACTCTTCCAGAGCATCGAGTGGATCCATTCCCAGCTAATTTGATTCGAGCATCTGACACAGAGGAAACAAACTATGTCTAGTTAGAACATGTTTCTCTTATGTGTTTATGTTGAAGGTAATTTTATCAATATCATATGATTAAATGACAGCAAACATGATTAGCAGTAAAGAAAAGTGATACATACAGATATAGGGCTGGACGATAAAGCTATAGCAATGTACTCTATATCAAGATAGACACTTAATATCATCTGGGTGCTTTTTTCGAGATTAAACCAAATTTGTGACGAGAGGCCTTTTAAAGGTTTTTGATCAAATCAAAGAATGGTGAAAATCCAATGTGGTGGAAAAAGACATTAAGGATGTGTTTACTTTGGCTTGGCCCAAGGGCTCCAGTGATACACTGATTATGTAAAACGGGTCAAAGGTTAATAAACATTCAAGCATGTCCAAATTTGACCTCTTGGTAGCACTACAGCTCTCAAGTTTACACAGAAATATAACCTTGAACACACCAATTGAACCCAAGTAATGGGTGATCTGCTGTTACATTATTACAATATTGGTGTATAATTACATTATGAGGACCTGTGAAATGAAGGCTAACCTGATAATGTAATAACCTCCCATTAATGTAATACTTTATTACATTATTAGAAAGTTATTACATTATCACAGATACATTACATTATCAGGTTACAAGCCTTAATGTATGAAGAAAGTGAAAGAGATGATGAGCTCAGAGGTCTGGTTTGGTGGTAAAAGAGAGAGGCAGGCTACATCCATGACAGAAATTATTTTACCACATTTTAAACATATTTTGAAAATCTGTTCATTAATTCACCTACTTTCAAGTTGAAGAAAAATAAAAATAATTGTAGTCACAGCTGCCAGCAAGTCACATTGCTTTTCACAGTTATCACGTCTTCAAAAACACCGACAGTCACATCACAGTTTCATGAACAATGGATTTCGATTGTAGATTGTTTGTCTGCATGGGCTTGAGTCACACGTTTGTGCAAAGAGAAAATGACGTTGGTCATTACCTGACAGAGTTTGACTATTATTGGAGATTTTAGCCTGGTGGCTTTCTCTAGCTGAGCCCAGGTCACTGGATAAGATGCATTTAAAATAATATTTGTGATTGATTTGGTGTCTTGAGAGGATACATTGGTGATGAGAAGATGTTGAAGGAAGCTCCACTGAGAAAGGCTTAGTTGCATTCAAAAAAGTTTATTTGCACAGAAGAACAGCATCATGGTTCCTTTCTGTGAGAGACCTCGCCAATCTGGAATAAACTTGCTCCTACCTTTTCTTATATTGGCCTATTGGAATGCCTACACATTACACCTCAAACTCAACTCTAATTTCCCGGTGCTTAAGGTTAAAGGGCATCTTTTATGGGGAAGTTATAGAACCTGAACAATAATTCACCTCCTCTGACAATTTGGTGTTTAATGGCCCAATCCTTGTCCAAACATAACTTAACTTTGCATCTGTTAAAACAGCAGGGTATTTCTCCTTAAAACCATATCAATCGGGTTAACGCATTAGACACTACAGTTACACATCGCATGACACTTCCTACAAAGTATTATCAGGGTCTCTACAAATGAACTCCAGCATAGAAAAGATTGTTGATGATAGTTAATTTTTTCTCAAGACAGTACGTAGCTTTTTCTACGTCTTCCTATCGCCGCCATCTATAGACTAATATAAGACCCTAATAATAATTAAGTGTCATATGATGTTGAACCTTCTAAGTATTCTTAAAATAGAATTTTGAATGCATCTGACTATGTAAGCAAGAGAAAGCCACAGGGCTAAAAACTCCATGGCCAAACTCTGTCAGGCAGCAACCAACGTAATCTCTCTGCACAAACGTTTCACTCATGCCCAGGCATACATACAGCCTACAATTAAAACATTTATTCTAAAAACATTATTAAAAAATCTATCTCACCTGAACAAATGGCACCAGCGTCCTCATGGTGTCCACAGTAATGTGTTCCAAATCCTCTGTGTTTACACTCAGATAGAATCCTTTCATTGCCTGAACACCTCACATTATCAAACCAGATTTCAGCAGCTCCTTCACCAAAAGCAGCAGACTGAATGGCATATGCAGCTGTTCCACAGCCCAGCTGTCTGCAAACCACTTCGGCATCCTTCAAGTCCCAGCCATCATCACAGACTGTTCCCCAGGTGTTGTTGTGATAGATTTCAACTCTTCCAGAGCACCGAGTGTATGAAGACCCAGTTAATCTGATCGGAACATCTGAGACAGAACACAGAGATAAAGTATTATTAGATAGAACAAGTTTCTCTGACATGTTGATCTTGAAAGTAGTTTTACCAAAACATTATTATTGGTCCTCACTGTTGAAGAAAGAAATAACTGTAGTCACAACTGCTAGTAAGATACTTTTAAGTAAATACTTTTAAAAGTTATTACATTTTAGACAAACTTCCACATATCAAATCTTCATGAAAAAAGGATTAAGCAATATGTCACAGTTGTTATTCTGTTTTTTTTTATTCTGAGAACATACTGCAGAAACTATTTACTTGCTGTTATCCAGCAGTGAAGGTACAAAATGAATGTGTTCATTTATTCTCAATACCTTATTACTAATAATCAAAAGTTTTCTCACCTAAACAAATAACACCAGCGTCCTCATTATGTCCACAGTTATGTGTCCCAAATCCTCTATGTTGGCACTCAGTTAGAGACCTTTCACTGCCTGAACAGTTCACACCATCAAGCCAGATTTGTCCTGTTCCTTGACCAAAGTGAGCTGAACGAGTGGCACTGACTGATGGTCCACAGCCCAGCTGTCTGCAAACAACCTCAGCATCCTGTAAGTCCCAGTCATCATCACAGACTGTTCCCCAGGTGTTGTTGTGATAGATTTCAACTCTTCCAGAGCACCGAGTGGACCCAGACTCAGCTAATCTGATGTGACCATCTGACACATAGAAGACAAACCATTACTGGTCAGAATAATCTTCTCTTGTGTGTCTCATATGTGCTTGCCAGAATAGAGTACCTTTTTTCTGCTCTACTATGCCGTCATAAATAGGGACTTGAAGAGACACGTCTTTAATTTAAATGTTTGCAGTTTGGGCTGATTCCACTTATGTTGGTAGTTTGTTCCAGTTGTGAGCAGTATAACAGCTAATTGCTGCTTCACCATGTCTAGTTTGAACTCTGGGCTTCACATAAATACAGTAAAGGTAAAACAGAAAATTGAACCTGTGCTGCTCAAATCAATTTAAACAGAAAGATCAGCATGTTTTATTTTAACACTTAGGACAGCCAATAAAATGTCTGAAGGTTGATATGACACAAGCATTTTTTAAAAGTCTCAGACAGACACTTGAAGAAACAAATATTTATAGTCACCTTAGCTGTTACAGTCATGCTTTTTGATTCTGACAACATTCAGCAGAGAGTGCTTACCAGCTGATTTCCAGCAGTGAATGGTGTTCTTTTTGATATTTTGTTAAGCACGTTTTGTTGCATTTTAAAAGTAGGAAAAGTTTTTTTTTTTTTTACCTGAACAAATGACACCAGCATCTTCATAGTGTCCACAGTCATGTCTTCCATATCCTCTGTGTTGACACTCAGTTAGAGATCTTTCACTGCCTGAACACCTCACATCATCAATCCAGATTTGTCCTTTTCCTTCACCAAAAGTAGCAGACTGAAGGGCACTTAGAGCTGTCCCACAGCCCAGCTGTCTGCAAACCACTTCAGCATCATTTAAGTCCCAGCTGTCATCACAGATTGTTCCCCAGCTGTTGTTACGATAGACTTCAACTCTTCCAGAGCACCGAGTGGACCCAGACCCAGTTAATCTGACACCATCTGATATAGAAGGCAGAGGACAGGCAAGTGTCTCTTGTGTGTTCATCTTGAAAATAGCCGTTATTATTGCTACACACAATCAAATAAATGTAGTTACACCTGCAAGTAAGATGATGCTTTTAACAGTCTGTGAATATTCTCATTAATCCAGGTCATATTTATTCTGGGCAACAATTGAATCAAATGCAACTGAACTTAGATTTGTCTTAAAGACGTTTCGCCTCTCATCCAAGCGACTTCGTCAGTTCATAACCCATCAGTCTGACTAGTCCTCAGTAGTCAGAGTAGTGAGGACTGATTCTACTTCTGTTGGTAGTTTGTTCTAGTCTGATGATGCATCAGCCACTTTCACTTCATTTCACTAGCCATGAGCTTGAGTTCACTCTGTCTCAAAACTGTGATGGACCAATCAGCAAACAGAGCCTTCAGATGATGCATTTGAGCGAGAACATGTGCCACGGCCACTCCAGTAGTGATTGGCTGAAGACACAAACAAACAGTCGTGATTGGTTTTAAGCAGAAAGTGTCTCCCCACCGTGTAGCGAATGAATGTCTATGGCTGGGTTTCAGACACTTACCACGGAGTGAAATCAGGAGTGAAGTTTGCTCCACTTGTGAGCAGCATAACAGATAACTGCTGCTTCACCATGTCTAGTTTGACCTCTGGGCTTCACATGATTATGGTAAAGGTGAGGACTAGTCAGACCGATGCATTACTAACTGACGAAGCCGCTTGGATAAAAGGTGAAAGGTCTTCATAGACAAATCACAGTCCAGTTATTTGATTCAAATGTTGCCTGAAATAAAGATTCTTTTAACACTTATTGAATGTGAGACAAACATCTACACTTACATTGCATTTCAAGAACAGTGGATTGTTCTGTGGGGGGCTTAAAAAACAAGTCTTCCTATTTTTTGCAGAAGCATAGGTGACTGTTCCAGTAGTACCTAAATAATTTTTGTAATTGTGTGTAATTGTGTGAATTGAGTTAAAAATAGATTTCACTAAAATACACTGACCAGCTGAATCAAGCAAAGTTTTTAACCAAAGACTCACCTGAACAAATAACACCAACATCTGCCTCATGTCCACAGTTGTGTGTCCCAAATCCTCTGTGTTGACACTCAGTTAGAGACCTTTCATTGCCTGAACACCTCACACCATCAAGCCAGATCTGTCCTGTTCCTTCACCAAAGTGAGCTGATCCTAGGGTACTGAGTGATGGTCCACAACCCAGCTGTCTACAAACAACCTCAGCTTCCTTTATGCCCCAGTCACCACAGACTGTTCCCCAAGTGTTGTTGTGATAGATTTCAACTCTTCCAGAGCACCCAGTGGACCCAGACCCAGTTAATCTGATCTGAACATCTGACACACAGAAGAAGGACTATTTATGATGGTATATATTTAACATTGAAGCAACCACAAGTAATATTTACTCGCACAAATTATCCCAATAAATGACATTGCTTTGTACTTTTGCGACCGCCTATAGGTCAGCTCTACGTGTCTGAAGGTTGATAAACCACAAACATAAGACATGTATAATTTTTAGATCCAGAGCCACAGAGTGATTGGTAGAGAAGCAGCAAGGGAGTTTCACATCACATCTTGTGCTACAGCCTCAATGTATGAAGAAAGTGAAAGAGATGAAGAGATCAGAGGTCTGGTTTGGTGGTAAAGGAGAGAGGCAGGCTGTATGTACTACATCTATCTACATCTAGAAACATATTGGAAATTATTTAAAATCAATTTAACAACTTTGCATCTCTCAAAAAGTCTGTAAGAATCAAATAATTATAGTCACAAGTACCAGTAAGATGTACTGTTTTTTTCATTTAACATTTATCAAGTGATTTGTGATTCTGAGAACATGCTGATAATGGTTACCAGCTGTTATCTAGCAGTGAACAATGTTGAAGAAGCTGGAAAATATTAATCTATTCTAAATAATTTCTCACCTGAACAAATGACACCAGCATCCTCATTGTGTCCACAATTGTGTGTCCCAAATAAACTGTGTTGACACTCAGTTAGAGAACTTTCACTGCCTGAACAGTTCACACCATCAAGCCAGATTTGTCCTGTTCCTTCACCAAAGTGAGCTGATCTAGGAGCGCTGACAGATGTCCCACAGTCCAGCTGTCTGCAAACCACTTCAGCATCATTTAAGTCCCAGCTGTCACCACAGACTGTTCCCCAGGTGTCGTTGTAAGAGATTTCAACTCTTCCAGAGCACCGAGTGGACCCATTCCCAGCCAATCTGATCTGACCATCTGACACAGAAAACAAACTATTACTGGTTAATGCAAGTTTCTCATGTGTGTTTATCCTGACAGGAGTTTTTACCAAAACTATTAATGACACTCAGACAGAAACAATATCAGAGTCACTGTTATTTGAATTTAATAGCAGAAGCCATAAAACAGCCTCTAGTAAAAGGCTAGGTAGGGCAAGTGTAAAATAATTACAGTAAGCATAAAACATTTATAGACAAAGGATACTAAAAAATAAAATAAACTAGTGCTCCTCAAATCAAGTAAAACAGAACGATCAGCATGCTTTATTCTAACTCTTAGGACAGCCAGCATGTCAGCCCCACAAGTCTGAAGGTTGATAAATCACAAATACAGTTTCATGAATAGTGAATTAGAAACTTTTCACACATATTATTCTGCTTTTTGATTCTGAGAACATGCTGCATGGAGTGTTAGCAGCTGTTTTTCCAGCAGTGAACAGTGTAGAGTTAAAATTAAATTGTACATTTATTCTAAATATTGATTGAAAAGTTTTCTTACATGAACAAATGACACCAGCGTCCTCATCGTGTCTACAGTCATGTGTCCCAAGTCCTCCGTGTGGACACTCAATTAGAGAGCTTTCACTACCTGTACAGTTCACATTATCAAGCCAGATTCGTCCTGTTCCTTCACCAAAAACAGTAGATTGAAGAGCAGTTACAGCTGTCCCACAGCCCAGCTGTCTGCAAACCACTTTAGCATTATTAAAGTCCCAGCCATCATTACAGACTGTTCCCCAGACGTTGTTGTAATAGACTTCAACTCTTCCAGAGCACTGAGTGGACCCAGACCCAGTTAATCTGATCTGAACATCTGAAAAACATAAAACAAATTATTACTGGATAGAACAAGTTTCCCTTGTGTGTTGATCCTAACATGACTAGCAGTAAAAAGGTTATATATGCTAAACCACAAGTACTATGAACACAAGCCACAAATAATATGAACATACACACATAATCTCTTACAGGCAATGAAACTATCAAGATCACAAGCAGGTTTTCTGAGACTTGCAGCAGGTTTTGTTAAAGGGAACTTCCCGTGTCGGTTTCAGTCATTCTCAAACACACCATGGCACATTTTTAGACCCAGCTTTAAGTCGCCTTGACAAATTCCTGCTTCTCTATTTACCAATTTCAGAAAAGAACAATCCTGGGTTGTGGTTTATAGAATCCCGTCTGAGATAGAAAACCTAGAGAGGAGGTAATTGTGGATATGTGCCGTAAGATGTGCCTCCATCCCCAGTGAGGATAAACGCTGTTAACCATCAAAGTACACACGTCTTTGTAGCAAACATTTCATCAAAGTTAAGGTAAAGCACTACCCGTAGTCAACAATGATTATTTTAATAAATGCTGCCAGCCCTTATAATATATTCGTCAGGACATGGTTTGTTTGATGAGACAAGCATTAGCAGCTATGTTAATGTTATTGTCATTTTCAGTGTGAAAAGATAACATTGGAAGGGAGAGGGTTTCTGTTTGCATATAGTGTGAATTTTGTTAAATGAAGTTCGGATGATATTATTCACCCACGTCATTTTATTAGTTATGAAGTAGCCTAACGTTACTGTTGTAAACATAGTTTAAACATTTTTTTTTACATCCTGCTCTTCTGTTCTTTGGAGAGATGGTCCAAATGTTCGTGTCTTGAAATCATTTTCATATTAAGAGGGAGACGTTGTTTTTCGGCGTTACCAGTATCAGCTGTCATACCAGGAACCAGGAACTNTTGTTTTTCGGCGTTACCAGTATCAGCTGTCATACCAGGAACTGGCTTCTTGCCCTCCAGGGTCTGATGTAGGTCATGTGACTGAAAACTATGAATAAGCCATCCCCACATTTCTGAAGGTTGATAAACCATAAACATATCAGACATGTAGCCTATAGTATTTGGACCCCAGTCACAGAGTGATTTGTAGATGAGGGAGTGAGAAGAACGTGAGAATAAAATAATCAAATGTCTGGTTTGATGGTAAAAGAGAGGCACATGTACTACATACAGTACAGTAATGTACTTTGCCTCACTCAAACAGAAACAAATACAACTCCCAGTAAGAATCAATTTTTTTCACAGTTAATGCTCAACATTCACATCACAGTTTCATGAACAGTGGATTAAAAACATTTCACACGTGTTATTCTGCTTTTTGATTCTGAGAACATGCTGCAGAGTGTTAGCAGCTGTTTTCCAGCAGTGGACAGTGTTGAAAAAGCTATAAAAAAAATGACAGCATTATTGTTGTATTGAAAATACTGTTGAAAGGTTTTCTCACCAGAACAAATGACACCTGCGTCTTCTCTGTGTTTACAGTTGTGTGTCCCAAATCCATTGTGTTGACACTCAGTTAGAGACCTTTCACTGCCTGAACACCTCACATCATCAAGCCAGATTTGTCCTGTTCCTTCTCCAAAGTGAGCTAATTTAGGAGCGCTGACTGATATCCCACAGTCCAGCTGTCTGCAAACCACTTTAGCGTCTTTTAAGTCCCAGTCATCATCACAGACTGTTCCCCAGGTGTCGTTGTGATAGATTTCAACTCTTCCAGAGCACTGAGTGGACCCAGACCCAGTTAATCTGATCTGACCATCTATCAGACACAGAAGTTTCAAAAATTGCATAAACTCTGTTTATAAAGTCTATATAAAAATCAATAAATGATTGTATGCATCACACAGGGAAATTAACTGACCTTCAGCAGTTGAAAGGGTAGTGAGAAGAAAGACTATAGAAAAGAAAAAAGACAATGTGTCATTATATACAAGTAATGCAATAAGAAATTTCCCTTTTTCCAGTTTAAGTTCCTAATTTAAATAAAATTCAATTCATAATTCAAACTGTTTCTTTGAACTCTATTTTAGGAAATGAATCGGAATCAAATTGCAAAGCATGTCTGTAAGATTCTCTATGCTATGGTTGAGACAAAGTCAGAGCAGTGTACAGAAACATTTCATAGTGCTTGCCCTCCCTGGACCACTTTTTGTCCTTCTAATGCTTTGGGCTTTTTTTTCCTCTTCTTAAAATAATAACCATAATTTGAATGCATTGGAACAATCATTCAATTTGTATTTTAAAACTATATATATTTTCTCTCTATAATGTGGACTGAGTTAATCATGAAGGCTACAAGTTTCACATTACATCTCAAATCTGAATATAGCAGCAGATTACCTGTGTAGGAAAACTTACAAAAGCACATTTAATTTGTGTTTGCATCTTGTTTAGTCAAAAAGATATACTGATAAATAGATTTCAGCCTGGCATGTTGGATTACTTAATTTTTAGGCATTTTGAGACATTTTATATTCAGCAGATTTGGATTCAGCACCCCCTTAATACCCCTAGTCAGTAATTTTAAGCTCATTTTACTCACCAAAAAGCAGTCTAGGTGTTATTTTCAACATCATGGTCAAGAGAGGCATTTAGGAGGACTGGTGTAAGTGCAGATAGACAGAATTACTGTCTACTATATGTGTTTTTGTACTTCACCATGCCAACACTTTAACATTTTTTTTTTCAAAGCCACAAACATTTCCTTCCCTGCTATAGTTGAGAAACATCAAAAATAAAAAGCACTAGTTCCTTTTCAGATATTACTGACTAATCATTAATACTAACCGTAGGTCACATATTCTCTAAAATGTCATTTTAAAAAAAATGTGCTAGGCAGCATCCCCCTCCCCCAGTTTTTATTTTGTCTGTAATCAGTACAGTATATCAGTCTGTTCACTCAGTGATGTGCCAGTGCTTCATAGACTTTTATATGTTGAGCGCTCTTTTTGGTAATTCTCTTTCACATTGTTCTTATCATTACTTTGTATATGTGTAAATGAAGAAACACAGAAACATGCAAACTAGACTGCTTATTCCAAGTGCAGACCATAAGGACACTCAGCGTTACATTAATAATGAATAAATGGCAGGCTTTTATAAAGGGTAGGCTATGTGTCTCAGATGAAAAGTAGCCAGTACAAAAGTAAATAAGGCAGTTAAATGATCATTGAAGCAGATGATGGTATTTTCCCCCATAGCAGTCAGTTAACAAGATATTTATTTAATCCAGAAATGACTCAAATTCAAATAATGCCAAATGACATTATTTAAATCATGAAGTGAGCTGGGCAATGAATAGACAAATACAGATACATTTATGGAAACCAAAACCAAACCAAAGAGGGAACCAGAGAGAAAAAGCAGAGGGCACAAGGTCAGAACTGATAGCTGATTCAGCTGTTCAGTCCTTCCTGACAGTTCTTCAAACTGCGGTTCAGAGAAAAAGTACCTAATGTCAGGGTTATTGAGGAAATGAAGGATCCAAATGCAGATAGCTCAGGGACAGAGTTTAATGCAAAAAGCCAAAAAAACAAAACAGGAACACAAGGAAACAATGACACAGGCAGTGAAACAAAAACAGGCTCACACAAGACACAGGTCACATACGCAACTAACGTATACAAGGATCCCATAAAGACTGAGCAGAAAACCAAACCTATATACACACATGAACTCATTACAACAAGACACAGGTGAGGAGTGAGGTACAGGTGAAACACATGAGGCAGTTAACAAAGGCGGGAAAACACAGGAAGTAAAACTAACAGAAGTGCTTAAGGAAAAATTTTCAAAATCAAAGAAAAGGATAAGATGTGACAAGATGTGACACCGAAGCACACTGCATTAACTTGAACAGTGACTTGAACATTCACAAGCTCTTTTTTCTGAGTAATTTTTTTCTTATTCTGAGTAATTTTTTAAAATTGTGTTTCTCTCTCCCAAGGCCACCCAGCTGCAAGTAAGATGGCGTTGACACATCCAATCCATACCGTACTCCCTACTAGAAGTCTGTAAATTATTACAGACTTGAACTGCTCTGCCATTTTACCTCAAGGGAGGTATTCCTGCTAGGGTGTAATGCCACGTGACAACTAGCCTGACAAAAACGAAAAAAATTACCCTGAAAAACAGAGATTCTTTTTATGCATCTTAATAAGAACTGAAAATATAAATGCCTACAAAAACAAATGGCAGAGATACACACTCTTCTGGTTGAATGTGTATCTGCTCCAGCTGTTTACATCACTCTTGATAGTTCCAGCACTTGGTGGAAATGTTTGTATGATTCATAGTAACCACTGTAATACTGTTGGTGAACAGGTTTAGATATATATCCTGCTGTTTTATGTAAAAATACAGTTTATACACAAAATACTGTAATCGACTTAGCCCTAATTTTCAAAGTCATCTTCATCATTGTCATCATCAAATTCATCATCGTCATCTGCTTCCTCTTCTTCCTCTCTATTGTCCTCAGGATCACCCACATTCTCATAATCACAATCTTCGTCACTCTCTGGCTGCTCATTATCATCATCGTCCTTTTCCTTTGCTGCCCTTGCTTGACCTCTGAGTTTCATGCACACTGGTTTAACGTTTTGGTAGATTTCATCCTCAACACCATGATAATCATTCAAGGCACTGACACCCACTGAAACAAAAACATCGGAAGAAAAATGTGTCATGAATGTCAAATCAGTATATTGGCACTAAAATTCTTAAATTAAAGTGTGTATTAAAAATGAAGGAATTGTGTGTTCTGGTGAGCACAAACCTGGACTCATGGCAATGGCTATGGGATGTCTGGCTTGTCTTTTTCTCCTGTAGACCAGACCGACCAACAATAAGACCAGCAGAAATAGTGACAGACTCCCAGTAGATACTGAGGACACCATCAGCAACATAGGGACTATAGGAGGAAATAAGATTAAAGTACAATTATATTACTCCAAAAGTCATTGTCACAAACCTCTATTTAAGAAGACTGTGACTGCATGGCATTATAGAGACAAAACAAAGGAAAAATGAAGTTCACGTTTATGCTGGTGACTCCCTGATACACACTGAAGGATCTCTGAAGGTCTTTGAACCCTACTTTGAAAGCCACTGTTCTGAACTGTTAGAGTATGTTAATTGGTGGATCCCAGTGTTGTACTGGAGGGATTTAGAGGTAGTCCCTTAGTTGTCCCTTACCACTTAGTTGTTGTTAATGA
>JANJYP010002630.1:0-10514 GCA_024605115.1 Rastrelliger brachysoma | reverse complement strand
TGTCCCCACCACTTTACAAACCAAACCTACACCCTTGCACAGACAGCAGTCAGCAGTTCAAGAGAGATTCATTTCTTTTGCTTTGATTTAAAGATAATCCAGCACACAATCTCAGAGGACCTTCTTTACTGTGAATACAACTGTAAAGTACTGAAGGTTAGGGGAACTTTGACAGAATGGTTACCAGCACGTGCGCAGTATCTAAAAACTTCTCTGAGGGTAGTGAAAACATTGTATTTAGCCTCTTNTAGCTAAGCTCATGATGGCCAGAAGCAACCATGCAAGGTGCGGGTAGGAACCAGAACGACCGGGAAGCAGCCTGATAAACAGAATATGTAAATAGGGTGGATGAGTGGCCACATTTCCAGGAAAGGGAAGTGATGACGCAGTGGAACAGGCTGAGGGAGGACGCAAACAGGATGCAATCTACTGTGGCTTCCTGTGCAATTTTAGAAATCAGTTTTTTCCCATGAATTTTTGGCGAAAGCAAAACATACAAAGAGCTCATGTTCCTCTTGTAGTAAAGCATGAGAGTGGCATTATATTGAGTCATTCTGAGACATCCAGACATTCAGAGAGTGCTACAGTTCATGACCTCTTTGTTTTCTCTTTCTGCTTTCAGGAGATGTTAAGACATTGAAGCGACAGTAGACCCTGAATGGAGCTTGACTCGGGCTTGTTCTGGCCAAGGTGAGCTTATGGTGTATATGTCGAAAAACACACTAACACACATAGGCACACACCACAGGTGGGCAACCTATAAATGGTTGAGAGCATTTTATTTTTAACTGTTTAACTATGAGATGTTGTATTTCTCACACTGGCAGCTGCTGTGCAACTTATCATGTCCTGTCCCTGAGCAAGTTTCACATAGTCAAATGAAGCTGATTCAGATCAGTGGCATACTGCCAGGCCTGTTAAAACTCATCTGTGGTTTGGTGAGCTGCCGCTCATAATCTCTCACTCTGCACTAGAGGTGTTGTCTGCTCGGGTTGTCTTGTTTTAAGCTCCACAGATTTTCAGAGTGAACCAGAAAGAAAACATTGTGAGTTACGGTTATTTCAATCCCTTTTGGTGAAGTTATGTCTAAAAGAGAGATCCAAAAGTACTTTTTTTTTTAGACCGATGCATTTCCGTGTTTAAAACTCATTTACATTCTCTCAGGTTTTCAGCATCAGCCTCCCCCGTAACCAGAATAGAAACCATTCTACCCCACTATGTATTCCACTGTTCTGAGAAAGGGTCCCGGCAACCCCCCAGCTGTACTGTTTGTTCGTTTCAGGATGTGAGGCTGGCTGAGGGCTGATGTCATCTTTCTCCACTGCTGCAGAGGTGAGCCTTAGGACAGAAACCAGGAAGGAAGGAAGGAAGAACGAGAGAGAAGGGAGGGCAGCGAGAGCCACAGACACACAGCAGGAGCAGGACAGGCAGATTTAGAGAGGGGTGCTGAAAGGTAGACAGACGAGAAGCATGCAATGCAGATTTATAGCGCCGAGTGCGTGTCTGAGACTGCGCGCTCTTCTTGTAGTCGTAGTAGTGGTTGTGGGTTGACTGAGCTGCATGTCCTAGCCTGCAGTTTTGGAGCTAGAGTTGCATAATGGCTCCCATCCGTTCTACACTTTTCCACTCTGGAATGAGCTCATTCTTCTGTGTTTTAAGAGCGTGTGTGTCTGTGTGTGTCAGTGTTCGTTCACACTCATACACACACACACATGCACAGACACAAAGTAGAGGACAGCCTTGTAGTTGTACAGCAGCTTTGTGTGTGTGTGTGTGTGTGTGTGTGTGTTTCTGGGTGGGAATAGGAAAGAGCAATGACCTTAGAGGCTGGCTGCAGAAGGTTTCCTCTATGGTGAACTCTGAAGGGGGTCAGACATAGGGCAATATCAGAGCAAGAAAACAAGGGCAGGGTCCTCAGCCCAGAGCAGCTACACCCATGGAGGGAGGGAGAGAAAGGGAGGGGTCTTTTTGAGGATGGTATGGGGGGAAACGGCAGTTAAAACCTATTGGAAGAAAGAACGGATATAACCCACTATGGAGAATGCAGAGTAAAGGGAATGCGGAAGAGGGATAATTCTTACTAGTCCCTGGAATACAGTGTAGAGCCTCGCCTGGATTGTTTTCTAGGCTCCACAAGCTTGAGCAGTATGTTTTTTTTTTATTTTTTGTTTTTGTTTTTTGCGCTCATGCAATCCCAGGCAGTCAAACAGGCAGGATGGTGAATATGCGTCTTGCTGGGACAGTACAGTAGCTGCTAGCGTTCCTCATCTCCTTTACAAACTGTGCGGCGACATGCCCAAGCATGTAAGTTGTACTGGTAACGGTTTGTATACGCAGTGTGTACGTGTGTTACGGCTGCTAGCAGAGTGGTAGCATTCGAGCGGGCAGGCTGGCTGAACGTAGGATGACCCATCTCCCCCGAGGCCCCAAATCACTACATCATCATCAGTCGCTCCTCACAGTGGAACAGATGAGATTTCACTCCCATCAAACACTAAGCAGGAACCAAGGCTGCCTTACTAACTGGATAGTTTTCCCTCATAAATCTGTAGGAATCTACCATCTACTCTTCCTCTAGAAGTCACTTCATTTATAACCCCAACTGCTCAGGGGGATTTAGTATAATTTTTTTTTTTCACATAACTTGACACTAAGCTTTTGAGGTTTGACTCAATTTGGTGTAATTTTTGGCAGACAACTGAAGACACTTTCCAATCTACACTTATCCTTTGATTAGATTGCACTGCACACATATGAGCATATAAAAGCCACATTCTCTGTTCATTCCCACCGATCATGTTGCACTGTTTGTATGAGTGTGTACATGTATATATGACATGTGGGCATGCGGTTCCAGGTGCTGATATGCGCTGAAGATGAGTGGCGTAGGAGATAACTCGCTGGAGCCGCTGTGCCCCGACCGCAAACGTAAACTGTCCACCTGTGACACACCGGGCTTAGGGTGAGTGCTGGAACTTGTGTTAAATGTAATTCAAATCTCAGTTCACTGTGTCTGCTGCTGTGTTTTTGGGTGTGAATGTCAGCAAGTGCATGAGGTCACCTCCTTCTTCTTGGCCTCACTTCACGTCAACACCCTTACCCCCCTCCCACCCTCCCGCCCACATCCTCACGCCCCCATGGTTCAAACGTGTGTCTGCTGCTAGCAACCATCTAAAGCATCTGAGCCCCGGCCCTCCGTATGGCCTGCATACGGAGGGGGGCATGCGGAGGTGAGGTTGTCATGGCAACGTGTCTAATCCCCTTGGCGCCCCGGCAGGTGTGACAAGCGTCGGAGGGAACAGGAGAGCAAGTACATCGAGGAGCTGGCTGAGCTCATCTCTGCCAACCTCTCAAACATCGACAGCTTCAACGTCAAACCTGACAAATGTGCCATCCTCAAGGAGACCGTCAGGCAGATCAGACAAATCAAAGAGCAAGGTAACACCTCAGTGCAAATTCACACACATATGCTCCACATACAAGACAATCTCATTTGTCTCTCCCTTATTTGTATCTGGGGAGTAAACAGTGAATAAAGTTAGAGCAGATCTTGTCAAGCACCCTGCTGCAGGACAGATGATGCCAGTGATGAAGTGGTGCGTTTGGTTCATGGCCAGGCTGCCACAGACCGACAGGCAGTTTGGCTGTTTGTATCGCTAGGGGTAAATGAACACCAGTAATTGAGACCAATCCTTGGTGGTCATGGCTCAAGGCTGTCAGTGACAGTGTGTATCTGTTAGTGCCAAGCCCTGCTTCGCTCTGGGAGACTAATGACACCGCTGACTCAGAAATCAGACCTTATAGAGAGTAGCTCCTATCCGTAGGCCATTTTCCAATCATTCTGCAGATTTGACATGATTGGATAGGCAAAGTAGGATATTTCCTTCCACCTGTTTTAGCTCGGTTGAGATTAGATCTGCAAGGTTAAGTGGGTAAGGAAGAGAGTGAGAGAGCAATCATATTGGAATCTACCCAGAGGGTCACAGCTGGCTACTGCTGGCCCCAGCGTTGTGCAGCCAGGTTGCCATAGTTACAGGATAGGGAATGATGGAGGGCCTCTCTGTTGTTCTTCTCTTTTCTGTCTGTTGTGCATTTAACACACCTTTCCTTCTCCATCTTTTATTTTTATGCAATCAGTTTTATCAAGTGTCTATCCATTTTTGTCTGTCATTGCCTTCTCTGATCTGCTAGCTTATACTGCTAGCTCGGTTTAAAATGGCATTAATTCCAGTGTAATACTATTTGTCGTCTTGCTTAGTGTCTCACACCACAGATAACCCTGCTATATAGAGAGGTATCTAACAAAGCCTCAGACACATGCTGATTTTAAAAATAGAAAGGCATGCTAACCATGCATCCATGACTCCTGCTGCCATCTGGTGATTAGAAGAAGTATTTTATTTCATTGTGTTGAAGAAGCAGTCACAGAGTGGTTGCCTTGAAAATGACCTGTGGTTGAAAACACATTGTTTATGTGCACTTAAAATTCTTGCATGTTTCTTTTTTAAGAATAACAGCTAGTTGAGACACATAATGCAAAATAATTTGCTGCATGTAAAAAAACCCCAAAAACATCCACATGCAATGTTAGCTGTTCTAAAATGACGCTTTTCACGCTCTTCATCAGTAGTGTGATGTTCTTCATATGTCCTCAGGAAAAAGCTCTTGCAGTGCTGACGACGTCCAGAAGGCAGATGTGTCCTCTACTGGTCAAGGGGTCATTGACAAGGACCATCTGGGACCGCTGCTCCTACAGGTCAGCTCGGGGACAATCACTCAGGGGCAAAAGACCAACACCAATTAGATGCCTGTCCATATGCTGGACTGGTCATTGCTTACTTGTTGTTAATAGGAAAGTGTCAGGTGGTTTCCAAAAGGGGGGGAAATTGTAACCAAATAAGGTATATGTAATTTAGTTATTTGTATCGATGGCTCTCTCTTAACTCAAGTCTCCATTTGTCTCCTGGTTTTTAGGCCCTTGATGGGTTTCTGTTCGTGGTGAACCGAGAGGGCAGCATTGTATTTGTGTCAGATAATGTGACACAGTACCTGCAGTACAAGCAGGAGGAGCTGATTAACACCAGCGTGTACAACATCATCCACGATGAGGACAGGGAGGAGTTTCACAAGAATCTGCCCAAGTCCAACGGTGAGACAACGGCTCATAAGTGCACCTAAAACTACTTTTAGACATGGTCACATGGTCTAACAAACACACACACACACACAGAGCTGTGTAAAAAATTATTGAACATATCCACATCTGAACGTTTTTAAACACACACACATATACAGTCATGATCACCTGTTTATCAGCAGAATTTGATTTGTTTTTCTTTGTAGCACCAAATGGGCCATCCTGGGGGGGAGAGGCACCTCGGCAGAAGAGCCACACGTTCAACTGTCGTATGCTGGTGAACTTTGTCCATGGTCAAAGTCACGGGATGTCAGAAGAGAGGCCCGGGGGTCAACGCTATGAGACCATGCAGTGTTTTGCCCTCACTCAGCCTCGGGCCATGATGGAGGAGGGAGAAGGTACAAGTCAATTTTTCACATCAGAAAAAAGGGGTTGTGAAAACCTCCAGTTTTAAACACTTACAAAGTGTTTAACAGTCTATATATGATGTATTATGAAGTCTGAAGAACACTGTCTTCAAATAAAGACTTATAATTGTGTTTTGTCTTTACTCAGATTTGCAGTCATGTATGATCTGTGTGGCACGACGCATCACTGCAGTGGAGAGGACAGAGAGGTTTAGCACTCGCCATGAACTGTCTGGTAAGCTTCCACCTAATAGATTCCACTACTTTCTAAGGGTGTATACATTCTGTATACGTGGGAAATTACCTTTTAGAAAGCCCAGTACTTCAGTGAGCGCTTAATCAAATAAGCTATTTTTATAAATGTGACATTGGTAGATACTGTTAACCAATTACTGTTTTTAAAAAGATAAGAAACACAACAGCAAAAATCATTCTAGCAGTGCTTGTACTCTTCCACCCCTTCATCACCACTAGCCATTTGTCTATCTTTTCCTAACCTTGCATCTTCTGTTGCAGGTAAACTTATTGAAATTGAACAGCAGAGCACTCTTAACACCACTATGCGCCCCGGCTGGGAGGACCTGGTGAGGCGCTGCATGCAGATGTTCCTCCACAGAAGCGAGGGACAACCTTGGTCCTACAAGCGTCATTATCAAGAAGGTGTGTAGTTTTGTGCCTTTCCTACATTCTAACCTTCCTTGTGACCTCCATTTAGTGACTACCAGTGTTTGACATTTTCACATCTGGTACCACATTGGCATTGTCTTCAAGACAAATACAAGTCCAGTTGAATTTGATTCAACTCTTACCTGAAATAAGATGACCTGGACGAATAAGAACATTCACAGAAACACACTTGCAGTGTTTTTTCCCCACTCATTTTGCATGTAAATTGATTACTTAGGACCTTAATGTCTCTTAATCAGTGACACTTTTTCTCTTGTTTTTCCTCTCCAGCTTACCACACTGGCCATGCAGAGACCCCATTATACCGCTTCTCACTCTCAGATGGCACCCCAGTCACTGCCCAGACCAGAAGTGACCTCTGCAAGAATCCCAACACCAATGAACCGCACTCTTTTCTCTCCACACACTTGCTTCAAAGGTGCAAATACATTTAACTGTTAAAACTAAGACAATATGCTTTCCCCAAATTGGATGATTGACTCACTGCAATGTATATATTTTAACTTTGTTCTATTTTTTAATCATTCTTATTTTACATGTCCTCTTTCTAGAGAGCAGAATGGTTATCGTGGCAACCAAGGTGGAGGTATGAGACCTCAAAACATGGGTGTGAACAACCCCAACCAGCAGATGAACATGGGCCAAGGAGGGGGCATGGGCATGAACAGGGGCTACGGCATGCCTGAACAGGGAAACATGGCACAAAGAGGTGTGCCTCCATACACCGGGGGTAACCGCATGAATCCCATGAACCAGATGAATCAGATGAACCCCATGCACCAGATGAATCAGATGAACCCCATGCACCAGATGAATCAAATGAATTCCATGCATCCGATGAATTCCATGAATCAAATGGGGCCCATGAATCAGATGGGCCACCATGGCATGCAGCAGCAGCAGCACCAACATCCGCAAATGGGTCAGTTCCACGGAGGTGGACCTGGTGGTGGAGGGTACGGGATGGGAATGACCAGTCCACCGCAGGCAAGCCCCGGAATGAACGGCCCCCCACACAGTGTCATGGGCTCACCCCGAGTCCGAGGAAGCCCCAAGATGGGCGCCAGCCCCTTCTCTCCAGGCGGTATGAACCAATTCTTATTAATTCTAAGTATAACATTACAACATCTTAAATGATATATATTCTGATACTTGCTTTCTTAACTTTCTGATTTTGCTCACATGCCTCTGGTTGTTTCCTTTGCAGGTATGAACTCACCAATGAGCTCCAGTCACCCTGGTAATTCTGGAGGTGGAGGAGGTACCACCACCTTCTCCAGCAGCTCCTTGAATGCCCTTCAAGCCATCAGCGAGGGAGTGGGTAATCCAATGCCCTCCCCACTTACCTCTCCTCCTCCACACAAGCCAGACAGCTCACCAAGCATCAACTCCACCAACCCGGCAGCAGGAGGACCCTGTAAACCAGCTCACTGTGACTCCAAGAGCCCAGGCAGCTCACTAGGGACCGGAGGAGAGCAGCAGCCTCAGCAGCACCCACACACCCCGACCAGTGAGGGCCCTCCCGACAAGCCAGACAGCCAGGCCAGCAGAGAGGCGAGCCAGGCCGGAGGAGAATCCAACCGACGAGTCCCTGACAACAAGTGCCACAAAAAGCTTCTGCAGCTCCTGACCTCTCCTACAGATGAGCTGGTGCCACCTAATCACACACCAAGCTCTGGCCCTAGCTCCACACCTGAGGCTAAAGACGGAACAGCGGGCGTCACCAGCCCCTCCTCATCGACAGGAGTGTCTTCTTCGACAGGTGGGAATCATGGTGCAGTGTCCTCCTCCGGTGCAGCAGGACATTTCACAAGTCAGTCACTACAGGAGAAGCACAAGATCCTCCACAAGCTCCTGCAGAATGGGAACACTCCTGATGAAGTGGCTCGCATCACAGCCGAGGCCACCGGGAAGAGCAGTTTGGAGTTAGGGGGACCGGAAGCTGGGCCTGCGGCTACAGGAGGGATTAGGGGATCAGATACAAAGCAGGAGCAGCACAGCCCTAAGAAGGAGAAACCCCATGCGCTCCTCCACTACCTCCTCAATAAGGACGACTCGAAAGAGGGTGGTGATATTAAACCAAAGCTGGAGGAGATTGAAGGGAGGGGAGCTCAGGGGGCAGGGGTCACCAGCTCTGAGTCACACTCCCTGGATGGGAAGGTCAAGTTGGAGCCATCTGATGAGGTTAGGATTTTACCAAAATAACGAAACAGCTCCTTTTGTACACAAGTTGTTAGAGGTAGTTAAAAATACATTGCAGAACATTGTTTACTAATCATTGTTGTGTCTCAATGATTCAGACGGAGACCCTGGAGACCATTCTGGGTGTTCCCAGGAACAGCTCTGCATTCTATCCTGAACCAGACTCCAGAGCAGGGAAGGAAGTGGGAAACAAACAGGGAAATATGCCTGACAGTTTACACGGTAAGTCCGTCTATTTAGGGCAATATCATCTTGTTACTGGTGTCTTGTTCTTCTATAATATGCATTCTTAATCATAGAACCTAAATGAGTGGGGGTATGAAACCTAACTTTGTCTGTTTCATTTGTTTCAGATGGGGAGAGAGGCCCCATGCCTCCAGCTCAACGAGGCGCCTTTCAGAGAGCTCTGTCCATGGATTCCAAGCCCATGGGTGGAGAGGGAGCAGTGGGAGGCGGGCTGGCTGGAAGAAGGAACGTCCCCTGTCCCACACTGGTCAAACAGGAAAACATGGATGCTCCAATCCGACCTGGGGGGGTACACAATGGTTTTCCTGGAGGCATGGGTGTGTGTCCACCACGAGGCAATCCAACAAGTAACCTAACTACTTATTTATTAGCAAACATCAACAGGCATCAGTCAGCCTGATTTTCTATGATAATATGACAGTTGTGCAAGTTTAGAAATACTTGCACAAACAATATTTCTTTCTCTCAAATTTTCAGTTAAACCCATCTTTAAATGTACAGAAGCTTATGAGCCAGTATTTATATTGTTAAACTTGATGAGTAAACACTGTTTATGATCCTTGTGTTGATCAGGAGGCATGGGCAGAGGAATGGGAATGTCCCAGCGCCCTCCCATGGCAGGGCCAGGAGACTGGGGGATGCCAAGATCCAATGCTGGTCCTGTTGCTGGACAAGGCCACCCTAGTATGGGTCGCTCTGGCCCAATGGGAGGACCCATGATCAACCGTTCCAACAGTGTGCCTGCTAACCCCAGGTCTATGCTGCAACAGCAACTCATGGATATGGGTATGTTACATGTCTCAGTTGTAGTATGTAAGATTCATGGTTGCATGTGCTTGTGGCAAGTAATAGTTATTATAGTGTATACACAATGTTCTGCTAATTAAAACAACATCTGCAGTATAGAAAAAATGTGTATATAATCTTTCTGTTAGCAAACATCTTTAATCCAAACCTTGTCACTGAATCAGTCAAGTCTTACATTAGTAACATTTTTATACTGCAGTTTTAATTATTTCCATTAGCATTTTATATTATATTTATTTTACTGTTTAAATGATTTATTCCAACGTTACCAGAGCATGTAATGTTTATTTACAACCATGAGGCAGAAACAAGTATTCATCCATACATTTAGAGAAAACCATGCCCTACATACAGTGAATATCAGTTACATCCATTTTTAGACATTTGATTGATAATTTGATTAATTGTTTCAGCTCTGTATTGATCTCACACTACCTGCTATCTCCTCTTTAGGTACCAATGAAGGCGGAATGGGTATGAGCCCATTTGGTGGACATGGACCCCCACCTCAGTCCCCCTCTTGGCCAGACTCTGCCATGGGCATGGACAGACAAAGGACTAACACAAACAGGTAAATTTTTGCACTGGTCCCAACTGTCTCTCGTTTCTCAGTTGACTTGAGGACTTGAGCTGACATGAATAATGAGGTTGCGGTGAGCTTTTTTAATAATGTATGAACCTGACCTAACATCTCCTGTGTCATTTGTGTGTTAGGGAGCAGTTTGGGCATCCCCTGGAGGAGCTCCTTGGGCCCCTGACCAATAGTGATGGCCATGGCCCGAGTGATGAACGCGCACTTTTGGACCAGCTAGACTCTCTGCTCAACACAACTGATGTCATTGCTCTGCAGGCAATAGACCAAGCCCTAGGCATCCCTGAAATTGTAGGCCAGGTACAGAACACCCTCCTTCCTACAGTCATACATTAAGTATTGTTTGCACTCATTTTGCTAATGATCATATGTAACATAATTTTGCACAAAGACAAGTTAAATTTGAAAATTGTAACACAGATAGTGTTCATTTGGG
>JANJYP010002588.1:0-12254 GCA_024605115.1 Rastrelliger brachysoma | reverse complement strand
TGTGGTGTGTTTCCATAAATGCAGTGCTTTATGCAGTGAATACAGTGAGTCCAAGTTATTTTTTTTTCCATTTACACTGAAGAATTATAGTTTGAACATTAGACTTACATTTGCCAGACGCTCTGAAAAATCACTTCAAATTTGCTGAATGTATAAAAGGGGTAATTTGAATGCTCTGTAGAAAAGCACGGCTCCAACTACTTTGATAACATTAATGATAGCGCAAGTCCAATAAAGCATTCCAGTAAGTCAGCATCCACCCAGTAGCAGGACCTGACATTAAAGTGGTAGTACACCTGTGCTCTTAGTTTGAACATGTCAAATATCTCATTGTAAAAAAGACCAGATTTATTTGTTGTAGATTTCCCTGCCCAAAGGCCAAAACTCTTTAACTTTTCATCGAGGTCCAAAATGAACACTATCCAAGCCCCAAGCACTGGTAGAATTTCCATTGGGTGAGAAGATCTCAGCTGTACATGCTGTGCATGTTGTAAAACATCTGGCATGCAGCCTCAGAGATAATGTTAGGCAATAAAACAGCAGTAAAAATAATTGTCTTGGTATAATTTTTATAGAAATGGAAATATAACAGATGTTTGATAAATAAACTATGAATAAACTTTTTCACTGATTGAATATTCAGCATTAATCATCAGTCATCTTCCTTTTGTTATTTCATCATGTCAACTTTCAATGAACTTCTTTGAACTATTCATGAAAGTTGAGTGATTCTCTGTGTTCACATATTTTGTAGCTGAGTCACACAGGTGCATACTGTAACATCCCATCATAGTCCCCTAATGAGACAGAGAATGAAGAAGATGTCTTTCTCTTTCGTTTTTTGTTACAAAATGTCCTGATTCACCAGTAAGATATAGAAAAGTGTCTTGCCTACTTTTTTTTAGCAACTGTACAGAATGACAAAATGAAAGTCTGGATTAGATGATGCTCATTTTGCCGTAATGAAATCTTTGTATGGCATTGTCTTCCACATGCACAGGATATGTGCTGAAATGTATGTCAATGTGACACAAAAGTGCAATTTATTATTTTGGCCAGCAGATTTTTTTCACCTGTCAGTTCACTTGACAGGAGAGTCAAAAAGTTAATATTAAACATTGACTTTTGACGTTTGCAGTACTTAGAGTGGAGCTACAGTTTGACGAGGAGACTCCACTAGAAATGATTGTCAGAGTCCTCTTCAGTCAAGTACTCTTACCGCTTCTATCGATTGCTGTGCGGTACCTCTGTGGCATAATAGACATAGAGGTAGTGCACAATTAGTTACCACTACTGATTGGCAGAACTGTCCAAGCATAAAGTGTCAGTATGACCTACACCAAATTAGGGTCTGCAACATAGCCAGGGGGTCCGCACAATAATTAGCTATGAATGACTTGATCTAAGCTGTGCAATACATTCATAGAAGCAGAGGTTACAACACATAGTAAACATTGTGTCCTTCTCCCACCCACTGTAGCTTTGGGCCAGTAGAAACTCTGATATGATTGTGACACATCACGTCAATCTGTCATGATTCACCCACATCACTCAAGGCTCTGCTGCTACCTAGCTCGGTTCATTAGCCAGCTAGCTAGCTGTCAATTACGGAGAAATGTTTCAGTCAGTGCACATCGTCAAATGACACTAAGCCCAACGCTAGCTAATTTTAGAAAATATGTGGACGGTTTTATCATGTTTTGTTTAAGATAGGTAGATGGATACAAAGCACTCAAAATATGAAGGCAAATCAAAAAAAATTCTTCCAAGCAAATGAGATACATAGCAGAAAACACAATTAAGCATTAATCCACAAAGCATTGCACAAGAATTTCCCAAGTTATGTTTGGGACGGAAGCAGCTAGTAAATTGACAGCTGTGACTCTCAAATGACACAGCGAGGAGGAGAACTGTGAATTGAAGTGAATTGAACTGATTGACATTCAGTCACAGCTCCTGGATAGATTGCTTTCCTGCTGGCAATTTTCTATTCAGTTGGATGAATCAACAGACATTGACAGTGTGGCTCAGTTGATGGTTTTTAGTTGGATATCTTTGAGAAGGGAAGGGCAAAATAGAGTGTAACACCATGATGGGGGGCTAATTAAAGGCTGTGCAATATTATCCCTATTTATTGCTTCTTTCTATGATGGCAGACATTTTGACCCACCTCAGAGATGTGGTCTTTTAAAAAGGCATCAGCATCTTTTTTTGACAAACTTTGCACAAACTTCACAATTTGAATCATACTTTAAAGCAGGGGTTCTTGATTGTTTCTAACTTAACGTTCACTTCTGATGTCAGAATTTCTGAGGACCACTTTCCTTAATGGCAAAAACAAAACTCTATAACATGACAAAGAAAGGAGAAAAAACTGGGCTGTAAATATGTGTTATACCACTGTCAGCTGCACTGACCAAAATAAATAGTCTGCTTACCCTCTGTGAGACACTTGGCTTGCCTCTGGGAAATTAAAGTGTACGGTCTAGACTTGTTCAAAGTGCCTCAAGATAACTTTTGTTGGGATTTGGAGCTATATGAATAAAATTGAACTGGATGGGGGAAAAAAATGAAATAAAGACTTGGTGTGATAGCTGAGGGGCTGACATACAGAGTAGCATTCTGAGTTGCTTTCAGCATGCTCCCCGCCTTTTGATTTTGCGACAGTGAAAAACCCCTGACTTACACAAATAGATGGTGGTGAAAGGCAACAGAAATATGATTTCCTGTTTTGTCAGAAAGAGATACTGACTGGCAGCCAGCATCCACTATGAAGCAAGGTCAACATACGTCCATCAGTTTACTAAGCTGAGCCACATCTTCCCGAAGTTAGATCCACAGAGTACGGCTCTCAAATCCAAAGGTTTCCATGTCATGAGTCCTTTGGGAAGTAGTCTGCAAACATTCGTGACAACTGAGTCAAATGCTGTTTCACTTGGGTACATGTGGAATCGTTTCCCCTTGACTCTGTTTTTAAAAAGAAAAGCCCCTCAGTTCTGTCTGAAACTAAAAACACTGCTTTACATTGATATACTGAGCTGATTTGACAAGTCAAATGCACCGGATGCATCGTAATGTTCAACTAGGGGGGAGTGCTGCCCTTCCAGAAATTTGCTCAGTTTCTGCAGTCCTCTTGAAATCCACTGAAAGATTCTGCAACGGATCTACATCAAGTCTTTCCCACAGAGCAGAAAAAACACCTTGAGTTGAGTACATTTTTCTGAATATAGTTACAAGTTTTCACAGCCACATCCATGACTTCTGTTGACATCTGCTTTGTTGCTAGACTCTCCCCATGCGAGAAACAGTGCATCCACTTGGCATCTGGCGCTGTCTCTTGGATCTGTTTGACAGCATCACGATGTATTCCTGTAACTGATGCAGCTCCGTCTGTGTAAACATCTGGGCGGCATTTCCAATCAAGACCATTTTATTTCTTGGTGAAGTCATCATCAAGGCACAGTGCTTTACATGATCTGCAGTCGTTTACATAGGAAGCCCTTTGCAAAACATCTTCATGTAAATCCTTATGTAAATGACTGTCCCTGCAGTATCTTTCAAAAACTCCAAATAGACAACCCATCCAGATGTATAGTACCTCTTTATTCTTTCCAAAAGTTGGCAACGGATGTCACCACTCATGTCAACAATTCTTTTACTCACACTGTCATAGCAGAGTGGTATTGACTGAATTTTGGTTGTTGTTGTCTCCCCTGGTAAAAGCACATATCCACAGAACGAAGCAAAATAAGCTCCTCTAGGATCGTAAAACAGGTTTTTTCCTACAAGCTTTCAAAGTGGCTTTTGACTGTTGTGTGAAGACTTTATCACTATGTAAGTACAGTCCATTTACCATTTATGAAGTCTGTTGTCCTTTTCCTCAGGAGATATTCTTCTGGCTTCCCAACACATCTCAGGTGCTTTGTGTTTCTGTTTTAGCGCCTCATTTGACAAGATTTCACCACATTAAACACAGCTCAGAATCACTGTCTGCCATTATCAGTCCATATTTAATGTACCCAGGGTCATATTTCACTTTTAATGGTGCAAGGTTGTCTCCCACATTTAAGACTGCATTAGTACCCCCATGGGCCCCTGGGCGCTGAAGCTCATGTCTCCTAAACAACTTTGATTTTATTCTGATTGGATAATACTGCTGTCAGGTGGAAACCCTGTAACTCCATTGTTCGTTTCTGACATACTAGTTTTCTGAAAGTGAACATAATGACAGGTCAAGCCTTGAGTGGTATTTCTGAAGAGCCTGACAAAAACGGCACACACATTGTTTTTTCTTTCTATCACTGAAGACCCCTTTTCTCCACAATGGCCCCCGGGCACTTGTCATGATGAACTGTATGTTAGATAGAGCTGTGTCCATAGTACTTCTTCACTTCAAAACAAATTCATTTTGTGTCACTGCATCCAAGGAAATGTTAGCTAGCTAACAGTGGCAACATCTTTAATGATGTGTCATGACTGGTGTGATATTTAAACATAACTATTATGTTTTAATTTGATGATTTGTGTTTATGTGAATTCTTGAGCACAGATATATAAAAATAACTAACTTTGTAAATTACCAAAAAAGAAAAATCTGAAAGTACCTTTGCCTCTGTGGCCCACTTGGTAAGAATGACAGAAAGGACAGGTTAGCCATTTTTCATGTCTATCATGAAGCAAACACCAGGAGCCCAATGGACATTAAGTGTGTGTTGTCTTGTTGTAATCATTCCACCATTAGAAGATCCCTTCATAATACACTTATAAGTGACAGCTGACAAAATCTACAGTCCTTCTTCTGTGCAAACCATAAAAGTTTATCTGAAGCTAACATAAAGACTCAGGAATCTTTAGTGCTCAAAATCACTGCATAGACATGCTGTAGGTTTTGCCTCCAATCGCTTCCACTGCAAGCTCATTTGAAGAACATCTTAATGTTGCCAGTATGAACAGAAGGAACAATGGAAATGGAACGTGGAAACTCTTCATACAGGCACCTGGTTGTAGTTTTAAGTCAGACTTAACATTTTGTGAAGCCTTCATTTTAAGGTTGGGTCAAACCAAAAAGTGACACAGCAAAATACATCCACTTGTAGCTCTGAATGCTTGGTGACTCAGTGAATACCCATAGGGCCAGTTGGAGAACTGCTCTAGTGGTGAGCAAATTGCTAGCATGCTGAGCACCTGGGACATTAGTAAGAATGGGCCCCATGAGGTGTATTTTCTCTGCACTGGGCTGTTTACACCTCTTTAACATTTTGTTCTCTGAATTGTAAATCATTTCATTCATTAAAGAAGGGAAACATCTCTCTGAGCTAACAAGGCTGCTAACTGCTTGCTAAACATCTCTTAACGAGCTTGGAGATTTTTTTGGTCATAATTGAAATGAAAGCATAAATAGAAAATTAATAAAGATTACTGTTTTACTACACTACGAGGAATAATCAGGCAATAATTAAAAGAGAAAAACAGGGTTTTACAAAACGTAAAACATTTATTTGAATATGTCAGTTGTCTGATGCGCGATTAACCCGCTCAACCTCACACTTACTACAAACACGCATTACACACTTTCCCATCCAACAGCACCATAAAAGTATGATAGGATGCCACAGGTTAACATGTAAATCTGTCAAAATAAAGCTCCACAGTTTGTTTTTTTCAGTGTAAACCTCAAGCCTCAAAGCTGTTCTATAAAAGCAATAATAAAAGCAAGACTATTACACCCATAAAGCAGATTTTTTATTTTATTTTCAACCAGCATTATAACAAAATGATGTTGTTTTTTGGTTATTATATTTCACACACTCCCCTTACAGAGGAGGAACAGGAGCAGACAGCCTCAGAAGCTCAACGCTGATATATGAGTGACGTTTATGCGCATTATTAAAAGTTTATTAAAGCACTTTGATCATTAAAAACCATCTCCAAACACACAGCATAATGAGAACGAGGCAAATCCTGTGTTTGCGTTTGCTCGGGTAATCGTGTCACAGTGTTGCTTTTACCATCAACCCCTAAAAAGCTCATTATGGTCAAAGCATTAATGCGGCAATTACGAAAGGAGGCAGACGGCTAATGGATGGATCACAGCTAGAAAGATGCTCTTCATCTCCATCTCTGCCTCATTTCTGCATAATATGAGTCAACACATTTTTCTCAGGGTTACTTTTGTTGTATTTATCACAATATACACACAATACATCCTACAGATAGGCAACAATGCATTAATGCTTTTGCATAGCACAGTCTCCCAGAGCTGTAGCCTTAGACTTAGAGATGCTGAGTCACGCTCCAGCTGTGAAAATGACAAATTGCAACTTGATGTCAACTTTTGGTAATGACTTACTTGAGACAGGCTAAAATTTGAGGTGACTTAACTTGCTGACACGTAGATACTGAAAAATGCTGTGTCGCCAAACCGTTATGAAGAATGAATAGCATAAGACGGATGTAATGTCTCTCATCCTCACAAAAAAACATAACAGTAGTATAGGTTGAAGATTTTGAAAATGATTTATGGATATGTTTACGCTATGTGTTACAATTATGACTCAGAGAGGTGACAGTTGAGGTGATGTCAATGCAAGTTGACTTCTTTATCAGGAGGAGGTGAATTGGAGGGTGGGGGTGGCTTAATACTGTAGCTTGATACATAGAGATGTCAACAAGGCAAAATCAATTAATCAGCTTCATTTATATAGCAGCTTTCATGCAGGTTAACATAGTTCAAAGTGTTTCACAGCTGATTGACAAGAGTGGATGAAAACAAGGAACAAATAAAAAAGAAATGCAGACAATAGAAAGTAAGAATGAGGCTAATTTGATCTTTTTCATGCAAAATTGTAGACGTGATGGCATCTAAACTTTGATCTTTCATTAATTCTTGTGCCTAAATCTTAACCTCAGCATCGTCACACCATAAAAAAAATTGTTATGTTATGACACAATGTTTCTTATGGTCCCCTGTCCTCTAGAGTAAAACATTCATACAGGTCGTATTGGGAGTCATTGGAAATAGATCTAATCTGTTGTTCAGTAAAGAGGAGGAGTTACTCCATCACCTAATGCACATTTGAAATCATCTCTGACACCACAATGAAATGCAGAAAAGCATCAAATTCAACTGAGAGAAATTAGCTTTTTATAAAAGCCTGTGCACATATAAGTAGCTTAATAGTTTTCTTATTTTACAGGAAATGAAAGGTTTTCCTCCCCATGTAGCTCGTTCATGTACTTCTCCTGCTTTTATTTATTACATTATGGCAAGATGCATAAAATGGAGATGAGCCTAAAGGGCCATTAATTTGATAATAACAAATCACCAATGTTAAAGTCTAATATTATTTTTCCTATAAACTATAAACTTGTTTACATTTACACTGTAAAAATAGGAGTGATACTAAATGTAAGCTTGATTCATTCAATCATTAAGAATCACAGTACAAAGCAGTAACAGATCATGCTAGCAGGAAGTGCCATTAAGCCTGATTTCCAGTTTATATTTCCCTGTGCCATGCTGCCTAATCATCTCTGTTTTTTTGCTGTGCTGCNTATATTTCCCTGTGCCATGCTGCCTAATCATCTCTGTTTTTTGCTGTGCTGTTATCTGTACTGTTAACCAGGATCACTGCAGATAAATAACAAATATGTTGCTAGAAGTTCTTTTGGGACTCACTCTCTATATCATGCTTTATATCACCTTAAGTACTTAAGACTTGAATTTTTAAAAAAAATTGGCACATGGCACATTTTGTACACATAAGTCGTGACGAAACTCAAAAATCATTTGGCTGTTCTCATGAGTTACATAATCCAAATTTCCTCAAAGTGTTACTTTCTAGTCTCACACTTACATTCTGTTGCTGTAACAAAATTGTCAGGTGGGCTAATTTTACAGCCCACCATTTTTTCCTGCAGATTTCTATCACCGCTGCCGAGAGCCAATTTCCCCCCACGGATCATTAAAGTTTTATACGATCCTATCTTTATCGGTAATGAATGGACAACACAAGTACCCGCTGTCTAAAGGGCATGCTGAGGGAGCAGCTGCACACAGGTTACTACCACCAGACCTCTAAATATTTAAAGGTGATGTAGGCGGCCAGCAATTGTACCTCACTTCTCAAAAACAAAAAAAAAAACTTCACATTTCAGGTGAACGTGAATGAAAATAGGAGTTGTAGATGCAGTCTGGTCTAATGTTGAACTTTCTCAGCCACCATAGACTATTACTCTTATCTGTTATGTGACAGTACCATCCTCCTTACTGTATTTCTACACTGAAAAGAGTAACAGTAAAAATGATTCACTCACTCACTGCTTTTCACTATCACTGTCTCGTCCTCTATCTTTTTGATTTTTGTAAGTTTTTTTCTCCTCCATTCCTTACCTCTCATCTCCATTAATCTCTTGCTCCTTCTTCTCCAGCTGCCATTGAGGCTTGTCTGGGTCACCTGCTGAAGAGACGGGCAGCTGGATTTCTCCGCAGCGACAAGATCGCAGCCCTCTTCACTAAGGTCGGCAAAGTCTATGATACCGCCGGCGAGGTTTGCCGCAAAGTGCAAGAGCAACTCCAGCAGCAGGCTGATCTCACCAGGTTAGTGATGCAGATCTCTACTCCTCCCTCTGTCACTTTCTGTCCATTCTACTGAACTGAATGGAAGCAGCTGGCAAAGTGTTGGTCACATGAAGGAGATTGTATACATTCTCTGCTCAAGATGTGACTGAAAACTAGTTGAAATTACACACAGAAACTTTTCACACAACTATTGGATGGATTAGACCAATTAATCAATTGTAAACACACATTTATGTTTTCCAGAGGATGAGCTCCACTGCCATACAGTAGGTAGTAGGTTTAGTTTAGTTTGTGCTGGGCAACACTTACTCTTAAGACAAGTTTATACTTCTCTATTGGTACAACGCAGACAGCTGCACATTACCTCAACGCTGTCATTTACCTTTCATAATTCTGCGTGGAGGCTGTATGTGCCACGGAGTAATTCACTGCCATAACGCTAGGGCCGTCGAGTTTGTGAGGGGTCCGTCTTGGAATCGTATGAAACTCGTTGGTGCAGTGTTTACTTCCATGACTCTCCTTGTAATTTTTGGAGGAAGATTTGTTATATTTTAAGACCTCCTTGATCAGGCATTCCTCAAGTTTTTCTTTTTTTTAGTGGCGACTTAAAAACGGCCAATCACAGCCCTTGTGGTTCACGTGTAGTTAGGATTTTTTGGAGATGCACGTCAACCTACGTGGTAGAGGTTTGCGTCCATGGCGTAGTAGCTACGTAGCTACGTTTTACTGGGGACCACACCTTACCCAGAAAAAAACAGTACAACTATATAAATCCACAATATTATACAAAAATGCAATACAACAAAATGCTTGAAAGTAGCAATATATGTTCAAAGCATACAAGGAAAAACACACTAGAAATATAAAACCTCACAATTTTGTAGACAAGATTATAAAAGAAAATTACAGAAAAAGTCTTCCCCTAGCAGCACTAGTCGATGTCATCAAAATTCACTATGTCCACTATTTTGCTTTATGTGCAAATACCTGCAAAACTGATGGCATCCACATTAGCTTCAGCTGCTAAGTGTTAATTATTGTACTAATTATTGCTAATTATCCTACATTTATAGTTTGCACAAATTTGCAGGAACTCTGCTTGTATTATATTCATGCAGCTGCAGCATAAACATGAGAGACACTGTGCTAGTTTAATGTCGGTCACATTTCCTGTACCTCTCCTCTTTCATCACTTCAGAACATCTAAAGCTTTCATTTTGTAATATTCACACACCTCCTGTAAGATTAATTCTCTACACATTTTAAGATCTATTTAGGCAACATCAACTTCCTGTCATTCCTAATGTACCAGGTCAGTATCTCCATGTCAAACACACAGGTACAGATACACTCCATCAGCAACAGACAGATGAGTGTTTGCTAAAGCTGAGCAGTAGTTGCACACTGTGATAAGCCATGGGCGTGTTTCAAGGTGTGTGTGTGTGTGTGTGTGTGAGAGAGAGAGAGAGAGAGAGAGAGAAAGAGAGAGAGAGAGGAGTTGGGACGAATGGCTGATGTGCATACTTGCATGAGTGTTTGCTTATGTATTTTTGCGTGTGTGTGTGTACACACAAGCTGTTTTCAGACCGGCAAGCCCCATGCCGGTGCCGGTTCCTGCACTAGTTAAACCAAGAAATAAAGTGCTTGACCGAGAATGGCCCGTGTTCATACCAATATGCGTGCCCATGATGTGTCGTCAACAGAGGCCATTCTCGTCATGGTTCACTTAGAAAAACCATGTTTTACTCAGTGCCAGTTGGGAACCAAGTTTTCGGTTCCGGAACACTTTGATTTTTAGTGGGAACACTAAAACCGTTGGCCGGCAGGAACCAGCACCGGGACAGTTCTCTGTCGGTCTGAAAATGCTAACAGAGTATGATAAACTGCTTTATCTGCAGGCACTTAGGTACTAGCCGAGCTGTTTGCAAGCCCATTAATTGTCCATTAGCTGGAGCCACATGGCTACCACGTGTCTCTCTAGGGCTGAGGAGAGAGACTGCCAAATGGAGGAGGTGTGTCTCTGGGCAACACACACACACACACACACACACACGCACCTAGTACCTAAATCTGCATAAATGATGCAAAAACAATAGAACACACACTCAGAATGTGTAGCAAGACATCATTGCAACATTGCATCTTTATGTAATGTAAATCAGTGGAGTTAAATGTGTTTGGGTATGCTGGGCGCTCAGCTCTCCGTCTTCATATGAGCTGCTGTCTCTTGTTCATCTGTCAGTGCTCATTGGCCTTTATTTCCCCAGACAGACTGCACACAACATTAAAGCATATTATTGTTTATGGATCTGTTTTTTTGCGCAAGTCACGCCCCTCTGCCAGAATGCATATATGTGTTGATGCACACTCATACAGTGAACACACATGCACACACACACACACACACACACAAAGAGAAGCATGTTCCCACCCCCCTTCCTCTCTCCTCATCCCACCTCAGGGCTCCGTCTCTCATTTGTCCTGGTTGCCGTAGCAACGTGGTTTACGCCACTGGCAGCGAAAGAAGCACAGAGCATGATAGGAAGCATGAGGTAGAGAGAGAGNAGAGAGAGAGAGAGAGAGAGAGAGAGAGAGAGAGAGAGAGAGAGAGAGAATATGAGCAGACATCAACAGAGGAATAAAGAGTTGCAGTGGTGAAATGAATAGTAATTACAGCAGAACAGGACTGGATGGTCTGGATCTCTCTGCATGTGTGTGTCTGCATGCGTGCGTGTGCACGATTCAGTGCCAGGTCTGGTGAAGAGGTTGTATTTTAGCCTCTGCTTGCCAAAGGCTACTTTGTCTCCCTGTGTCTTTGTGATGTATTCCTTTATAACCTTTTCCCCTTTTTCCCTTACCAAGAGATCACAGTGATAAATTACCAACACATCAGTCTCCTCTTTCTGCTCCTCTGCTTCTCTTTCCAACACACAAGGTAAAGAGCAACACTAGCATATCATCTGCATTCATTTCCTCTTGACTGCAGTGCTAGCAGCAGTCTACCAAGTCTACTTTTACATTTGGTATCTTATCTTTTACAGTTGTGTCCAGTGGTTCTATGTCATATTAACCAAAATAAATGTAGATCTTGTAGTGTGTGTGTGTGTGTGTGTGTGTGTGTGTGTGTGTGTGTGTGTGTGTGTGTGTGTATTTTTCCAGAAAATGAAGGAAAATAGTAAAGTACCACTGAGACCGTCTGCTGTAAACATCCAACACAATATATGGATGACTTTGAAGGGAATAGCATGGCGACTATCTACAGCTGGTGGACTAGCACGTTTACTGCTAGTAGACTTATGTTGGCTGTGTGAGCTGCTATCTTACATACTACACTGTCTTTCAGTTTGACAATGTTTTAATGAGCCTAATATATTAAAAATATTACAATGGATACATTTCAGTAGGAAGTAATTACTGATAATGACATTTGTTGTCTTCCTTGTTTGATAATACTCCAGCCTGGTATTCTCAACAGAGCTGCTGGAAAGTGTTTTTCTGGGCAGATGTGATAGAATTTGATGGAAAAATTCAGTGGTAATACAACTCTAATGCACAAATTGGAGAGTAGATTAAAGGCTTTCTCGAATATGGTGATGAAATCCAATCTGCATTGATTATGTTCGAATCACAGCGATGAGGCACTTTTTTGTCAAAATGGAGTTCTTTTATTTGC
>JANJYP010002583.1:0-13750 GCA_024605115.1 Rastrelliger brachysoma | reverse complement strand
ATTTCTGTGCAGAACCAGGAACAAACGGGCACTTAAACTGAAGGCCTGATGATGAATAATCTCCTTCTTGAGGGTCTATTTGAAAGAATGCTGTAGATGATGATCAATTATGGTTAAGGCTATAATAAAAAAAATGTTTAAGCTGTGGCTCCTTTAAATGATTTTCATGCACAAACACATTAGATAAAGACTGACACAGTGAAATAGTTAAACCAGCAAAAACTAATTTTTACACGACACAGTAACATTGTTATTTGGTTGTGACGTCTGTGTGAAGTAGGCCAATAACGTCTTTCCCCTCGATTAAATTTCTTCTAGCTTTGGCTTTTACTCTTCAGCTTTGTGAGTTTGTGCTCCAACTACACCAGAAACTCAAACTTGAATGTTTGAACTCAACATCACCACGTTCAGCCCTCCCACTATTTGCTGATTGGCCGCCACGATTTTGGGCTGGATAAAAACCAAAGTCTATTCNCACCACGTTCAGCCCTCCCACTATTTGCTGATTGGCCCCCACGATTTTGGGCTGGATAAAAACCAAAGTCTATTGAGAGTTCCCTGACTGTGTAGTAGTTTAAAGTCATTCAGAAAGGAAAAATGAATTTCATCCCACTGTAGGTCTTGAAATTAAAATTACTCATCATAGTGTGTCTGTAAAAGAANTGTAGGTCTTGAAATTAAAATTACTCATCATAGTGTGTCTGTGAAAGAGGGCGGAGACAGAGAGAAACCCAAGGTTCATTGATAAAAAACCTGGTTGGGACCAGGTTAGGTTCACAGAAGTTGTTACTATGGTAACGAGAGATTAAGCTCCTTCTCTCTGTGAAACTGGCTTGAATTTCCCCTCTTTCTCTAGTTTGAGTTCCCTCCCTTTGTGAAATGGAAAACCCAGAGTTTCCCTCATTTCAGGATTTACAGACTCAAGAGTTTTTACTAAACCTGCTTTGTGAANTGAAACTGGCTTGAATTTCCCCTCTTTCTCTAGTTTGAGTTCCCTCCCTTTGTTAAATGGAAAACCCAGAGTTTTCCTCATTTCAGGATTTACAGACTCAAAAGTTTTTACTAAGCCTGCTTTGTGAAACAGACCTCTGATGACTCTGATGACCTCTGTGATATTTACTTCTTGTGTTTTTGTTCTCTCTAAATCCTGAGGGAAGTGTCTGGCTCTTTAGCTGCTAAATGCTCCAGTATGTTAACAAGTTAGCTGCTAACTTTGCTCACTGGTGCTGAGTCAGTGCAGTGTGTCTTTTAGAACTTTATTTTTTTTAAGAAAAAAACAACTGTTGATGAAAGCAAATCCATGAGTGTGGTGAGAAGAAGCAGTGNTGCAGTGTGTCTTTTAGAACTTTATTTTTTTTAAGAAAAAAATGAAAACAAAAGCAAATGAAAGCAAATCCATGAGTGCGGTGAGAAGAAGCAGTAGAGTTGTACCCCAGCTGAACAGCTAAGCTGGAGAGTGACACTTCTTACATTAACCATGATCATTATAAAAAAAAATCTATCAAAGCACACCAAACACACATTGCAGACAATTGACAACATGTTTAAAAGGATAAATCATCATTGAGGTCAGAAAACTATAGCTTCCAAGCTCTCTATGGTGTTAAACATTTGGGCCATGACCCAATTAGTGACGATACAAGTGTTATCAATTATAGCCAAAACACTGATTAGTGTGACCACAGAAAGCAGTGCAACAGTGTTTGCTTTTAGTGACACTTTGTCTTATTTCTATAATAAATACTAGGTGTTACTTTATGTTATACATGTTAGAGTATGATGTCATAGCATCAATCAAGAGCTCAAACTGGGCTGTGGTAAAGAGCAACTCTACAATAGATTTTGGAAGAAAATTTTAAAAAAAACATGCTACATTGGCCTTTATGAGTTGAAGCAACCCAACTGAGCAACAGGGTTGTATTTAAATATAAGATACAGATATAAATATTATTTATGATTGATGGCTGAATTCCATTCTGTTGGTTCAATTTCAGCTGCGAGGTGTCACGCAGTTGTCACACTGTCATTGCTTATTGAGACACTTGAATCCTGACGGGGATTTTTCAAAGAGGGCTTCTCTGTAAGGCTTAAACTTTTTGCTAGTGTTCATAGTTGAATTAGTATTATGTATAAATTCAACACCAATTTAAATTTTAGCTAAAATAATATATCCTATCTTATCTGGCATCTAGCATATTGATATATAAATTTAAATTTTCCAGTCTTCATCACTCTCAAGATGAAGTGGACCAGTGGACGTGGGACTGACTGATATTTATAGACTAACACAGCACACAGGTACAAGACATGAGGCCATTCCAGAGAAATAAGTCTTTGAGAACCGTTACTTAAGAAGACAAAGTTAATTAGTTCCTTTAGTAAATACACTGTATGTCTCTTGTATACTTGCACCACTGGGGCTCTGAGCACAGTGATTATAGGAGCTTATACAGGAAAAATACAGTCACACTAATTAACAGACAACTGGATTTCCTGGCATGAAAAGCAGATGAATGTTGACAACAGCTCATAAGCAGGCACTGACACATGGCATCTCATTTCCAAAAGTAAATCTAAAAGTAAATTGTGTTTGTGATTGTGTAAAAAGCATTTCATTGTACATTTCCAGACTCATGTGCCAGTGTGCCTGCTGCAGAGCATAAATGGTGTTCAAGGCAACTTAATATATTGGATATAAAGCTTACTATTATTAACATTACAAAAGTGAAGAAGACAAGGAATAGGAGCCACTGAATAAATCTCAATGGTTCTGGTTCTGTCACATCAGTTGTGTGTGCATAACAGGCCTATGCAAGAAATTAATGTGTTATGGTTGTATTTTAAATTAGAAATATGAGAACCTAACCCTTCCTCATCATCAGCAGCATAGGCGAAAGAGTCAGCGCTGAGACACCGAACAAAATGTAAAAATTAGTTGAATTGAAGTGAACTGAAATAAATTAATAATCCTCATTAGTAAAAATTAGCATTTCGAAGCTGGAACTGGAACAGATTATTTGGTTAAAAAGATAAAATTAACAGCATAACATACTATGATCTTGAATTGCAGATGATCTTTGGGGATGTATGTACGTATGAATTAATTTTGTTTAATTGAGAAGGTTTAAACCAAACTGCACAGAGGAGTTGAGCAGTCCTTACAGTAGAATTGAGTAATGACAGTGTTGTGTTGTCCTGTGAGTTATTAGAAGTCATGCATGTCAAGTTTGTAAACTAACCTCATCTCCAGGTCATTGCTATCTTGGGGTGTGAAACTGAACAAGGCCACATAGGTGTTGAGCTTGAGGACATCTTTTTGTAACTGGCTCTGCTCCAGCTAGACAACAAACACACACAAGGGAACACATGAACAAACAAACTTAATTTTTACAAAATCAGACAAGCACTGCCAGTGAACATATATAGGCAAACTAGGAAATTGTCAAGTGTGTGTGTGTGTGTGTGTGTGTGTGTGTGTGTGTGTGTTTTGTAGCTTGTAGAAATATTTTGTGTATGTGTAAATAAAATTTGTGCACGAATATTTTCAACAGTGAGGTTATACAAAGTCTAAGAGATGGATTACTATACAGGTTCTAAAAGACAGATGACAGTATGGGGCCTACTGGTATGCCTTACATGTTCTACTGGTACCACTGATACCACACTGCATTCTGTAAATGTTTAATTAAGTCTTTACATAGTTTTCATTGCATGTGCTATGCTTTACAGTACTGGAACTTTTGGTGACCACTGTGTGTGGAATTGAGTTTTGATTTAATTAATGTATAATAAACTGGTAGTGTAAATGTTAAATGTACTGTACTTATAGCATTTTTCCAGTCACTGTAACCACTCAAAGCGCTTTTACACTACATATGTCATTCACCCATTCACACACATTCACACACTACTGACGTAGCAATGGGAGCAATTTGGAGTTAAGTGTCTTGCTCAAGGACAAATCGACATGTGGGCTGGAGGAGCTGAGAATCAAACCACCAACCTTCTGATTAGTGGACAACTTGAGTCACAGCCGCTTCACTATGTTTTGTGAGCTGTTGTGTCACACAGAACACAACTGGCACTGCCTTTTTCAATCAAGACAGAAATGTAGGATAATAATATTGCGCTGGGCTGCGGGCTGGTACAAAGCATTGTTTCTGTCGGGGTGCATCCTGCGTTGATTTGATGACGTGGTTATGATTTTGGGCAACGACTTGGCTGGTAAAGCTATGTGGGCTGATGTGCCGCCATCTCCTGTGATTATTTCCAAATCACTAGCATCTGGGGAGCCAGATGAGAGTGGTTGGTCTGATCCAGGGGTTTTTCCAGCTTGCACTGTGATGCATGTACAGAACCCTAACGTGTCTGATCCAGACCCGCCTATTTTGAGGTGCAGTAAAGTGATGGTGCCTGCAGAACATGTGGTTTCGCTGCCTCCATCTGTTTCGAGAGAGTAATGGGTGAAGAGCCAAAGGGCTGATTCATGTGTCTGCTTTGTGAGATGAGGATTTGCCATTTGAAAAAGATGTTACTTATAGGTACTTTGGGGGTGCCCTCTGTAGGCGACTTTGTAGGAGAAGCCATTTTTTCAGATTGTTGTGCCAAGTAACTTCCATGATGCCCTATTACAAACAGTGCATGACAGCTGGGGACTTTTGGTGGTAAAGAGAGGTCATGATTTAGGTTTCACTTGAAACGTGGTGTTTATCTGTCAATACAGGCCATACATTTCAGTTGTTAGCTAGCTGTTTGAGCATTTGTGTAAATCTGTGACAAAAGTGTGAAAGATTAAAGGCAGAAATAGAAAGATAACAAAGATATAGGGAGTTCAACAGTTTTTAATGTCCCTTTGCTGCAAAATGCTTAGATGAAGTTCCTACGTGCAAATCATTTCCCTCAGTATATTACAGTTTGGTAGAAGCTCTTTTTGCCCACAATTACATCCTGTATCTGTCTAAGGGAGACTCCCTGACACACTGATTCCCTGATGGTTGAAGTCTATGACATGACTTTGGTTTGCTGTGCAATTCACCTGTCTGTCTGCTTTGTCTCTCCAGGTGATCGTTAGTGCAACCTAGAACACCTGAGGGCCCATGATGAATCCAGGTTATTTAAGCTTGGCTGCAGCATACTGCTCTCTCCCTGACACTCTTCCTGCTGCACCTCTCTTTTTCCGATACGTACAAAATATTTCTACTGCTGAAAAACTGTATTCATAAATCATTCACAAGCTCAAAACAACCCTTTTTGATTCCATAGGTGCAATTTGACACTGCAGTACAATGTAAGCCAACTATTCATGAGCAAAATTGAGGCGTTACCAATAGCAATAAAAGCAGGCTTGCAGTTGATCAGTGATAAATAATCTGAAGTCTGTAGTTTTTGACTATACATCCCAAATTATTTCAGCTTAGTTTATTTTGGATGTATGAAATTCATACTATAAATCCAGTGCAGCATAAATTATGAGGTAAAACAGTTACACTTCTGAAAGGTATTCTTTGTTCATATTGCTGATAATTTGCGCTTGCACATACTTCATGTTTATGTTTCACTATATAGGAGAGATTTGAACTGGTGTTTAGTTTGAAGAGCAGCAATTAGATTATTTGTAAAATTGCTATATATTCTGCTATGAATCATCTGTAAATAATTTGGAACCGGTTATTATGTAGTTTGTTATTTGCATGGATTTGCAAAATGGCCACATCTTGCATCATACACACTGGTGTTGCCAGTATGCTACTTTTTTTATGTCGAACAGCAGAAGAGCATGCACCAGTCTTATTGACTAGTTAAATAAAGTTCCTGCACAAACAAAATGTGAGCATGTTTTATACTGTCCCTTTTCCTGTTATTCTGTCTTGATATAGTTTATTGGCATTCAAGCAAGACAAGCCCTTGTTTACAGAACACTGATAGACTAAGGAGCTGCTAAAGTTGTTCTGCAATCTGTTCCTTTTAATCCATCGTCAACATGAGTGGGAGAAACACGATCAGCTGGTTGGGTGTTCATGAACGTTCAGGAAAATAAAACAGGACAGGGTTGTGGGTGGAGAGGAAGTTGCTGGAGAAGTGTTAGCACAATTAGCAGGGATATGCGTCACCATTCCGGCGCTCTTTGCACCTGCACAGACAACTGGTGGGCATTTTCCTGTTTCATCACCAATACCTTGAGTCTTAATCTTGCCTTCTGTGTTCCTGAAATCCTTCCAAATAATAAATTATCCTGCTTCTGCATGATGCCTGAAGGGAAAATGTACTAAAAGATATGAGAATGATTTTTAAAATACACTAATAGCATTTTTTGTTAGACAGCAAAAGAATTTGGCTCTTTTCTGTGGCATTGTACAGTAATGAAGAGAAGTGTCTCTGGTCTTTTGTGGTTCCCCAAGTGTCACCCATGTGAACTGGTGATGTTGCTGATGGATGAGTTCAGTCAGCAGAACCACAAGGCAAACTGCCTCTGGGTGAAGACAACAACATCAAGCAGTGGCAATCCATTACAGCTAACTAAGAGCTGTTCACTGGCCTTGAGAGGCTCTTAACACTGTGGGAGCCGGGAACAGTGAATGGGAGGTTGGGCAGGCCAAGATAACAGCCTCCTTTTGTAAGTCAGTTATTAGTAAAGAAAGTGATATATGAAGAGAATGAACAATGTGCTAAAAGAAAAGTGTAAAAAAAAGGAAGTGGAAGCCTACACAGAATCACCTTATTTAGTTGAAATGACAAACAGTAGCCTGTTTACACATCTAGCAAACACAGTAAAATGTTAGCATTCATTTAGAGATGTGTTTGTTACCATCTGGCAAAAGCAAGTCTAATATTCACTCTTCTTTCATTCCCTACCAATTCTGAAGGGATGCATTTGGCTCTTTAGCAGCTAAATGCTCCACTGTGGTCACCAGCTACTCGAAAACTTTGTCTGCTGTTCAGTGCTTGGCAGCATAGAGCAGATACATTTACATGAACCAATTTGGCGAACACTCCAGAACAACTTCTTTTCTTTTTTTTCTTTTTTTTGATGGTTGTAAGTAAAGAAAGTGAATCAACGATGTAATGTTGCAAGCCAAAACACTGAGCTAAAAGATGCTAAAATACTATACAGTATAGTGATTTGATTAAAGACAAAAATGGATTAGTGTAGCTTTAAGAGGTAATTTATAATACCCTTGCTCTACTTTTATTACTTAAAACAAAATTTATCTCCCTATACAGGAGAATCAAGAAAAAAGAAATCCCAGTTTCAGCTAGATGATGATACCGTCAATTTATCTCAGGGAATTTAAGACTAAACCTGAGAAGTGTGAACAGATGGCAATCCTGTGTGTGACTGCATATGTGCATGCAAATCTCTCATCTCCAATTGGAGGTTCCTTCTCTGGTGAGGAAGCAGTTTTCAAGCGTTTTTGTCTGTTCGTTATCCCGCAGAGTCTCCATCTGTCTGTCCGCCAGCCAGAGTTAATGGACCTGTCACCTGACAGACAAACGGCCTACTGCCAGCTGTGCTCAGTCCAGCCTGATAACACCGCTCAATGTACTTCAAGTATCTTCCCCGAAATGGATTGCTAGACTGCTACATTGTATTGTGGAGAAGAGGTGTGCATGTATGTGTGTGTGTGTGTGGGTTTGCCTTGTATGGTTATTTGTTCATTTTTGTGTTTGTCCAAGTATCTGTGGTTCTTTTTCCACTGTTGACGACAGAGATAAACATGTTAAACTAAAAAAGTAAACAGGATGGATGGCTGCACATAGAAAATATGTACAAAGAACATTGATACTGAAAGCTCCTCTCCCACAAATCCCACCATGGAAGTTGAAAAGAACAGTTTTGAAATCTACCCATGAAATATTCATGGTTACTCTACAGGGGGGTGATAAGATATTCACAAAGATCTAACCTTTTTCTGTCTCTGCCATGAATTTTGCAGCATCAGAACTGCACCTACACTGTAGGGAATAAATACAACAGACCCCAGAGCTGCAGACTGTTAAGGTGACCTTAAGGTCAAGGCCTGTTCATATCAACGCAGGCCAGTGGATGTGTCAGCTCGGGTTTGATTTGTTACAGCAGGAAAAGAAGTTTTCCCTCCAAGCCCTGGGAAATTCGGCAGTGACGATGGGGGCGGGGGGCCAGGAACAGAATGCGTAGTGGAGGCAGAACCGACTGGCTGGGTATCAACTCTTAGACTAACCACACAGAGTTCATGTGATGGTCAGTGAACAGACTCACACACAGAACAATTTGATAAATTATGTCTCTAAATGTTTCTCACCAGGGAATCGTCAGGTTTTCTCTCTGACTGGTGGTAATGCTCCATCCCATTCTCCAGGACTGTGAAAACTAAAAAACAAAACAAAAAACCACAAAATCAAATCAAATAATTCACATTATGAAAATAGTATCAAAAAGCTGCAAGAGTGTTAAAGTGCTTTAAGCAACGAAAACAGGTCAATATTTAGAACGCGTGGGGTAAAAATAATTTAAATTTTGCTCATTTATTTTAATTTTTTTTAATCCTGATAATTTAAATCAGTCTTGGTGATGACCCCAATGGGATGTCATGAGTTTTTTTTAAAGAAATAAGAGGGTCTGTCTTATCGAGAAAGTGTCATGCCAATCATCCTGTTCGATTATGAGATATAAATATTGATGTAGAAGTAGTAGTAGCAGTAATAACCTTTATTTTTACTTGAGAGATAATTGACCTTCATTTTCAATTTCAGACACAGAAAAAGAGAATATGTCATGTTATTTTGAACCGCTTATCCTGGGTCAATGTCGCGGAGGTAGCAGTTTGAGCAAAGTTGCCCAGACTTTCCTCAGCCCAGACACTTCCGGCAGCTCTTCAGGAGGAACACCAAGACTGTCTCTCTAGCATGTCCTGGGTCTTCCCCAGGGCCTCCTCCCAACGAGACAAGCCTGGAACACCTCCCCAAGGAGGTGTCCAGGGGGCATCCGAAACACATGCCCAAGCCACCTCAACTCGCTCCTCTCGATGCGGAGGAGCAGGATCTCTACTCCGAGCTCCTCCTGAGTGACCAAGTTTCTCACCCTATCTCTAAGGGAACGCCCAGCCACCCTGCAGACGAAATCCATTTCAGCTGCTTGTATCCGCGATCTTGTCGTTTTGGTCATTTCTCAAAACTCATGACCATAGGTGAGGGTGGGAACATAAATTGACAGGTATATCGAGAGTCTTCACCACAACAATCCGATACACAGACCACATCACTGCAGAGGCTGCACAGATCCACCTGTCAATCTCACGCTCCATTCTTCTCTCCCTTGTGAACAAGACCCCAAGATACTTAAACTCCTCAACTTGAGGCAGAAAAGGAGAATAGCAACAGCAAAAAATGAAATGCAGTAAAAAAATCTAGTTTGCATATTTATTAACAAATTTCTAAAATGTCTATACCAAAAGGCAAGTTAGTTTCATGGTCTATAAATGTTTGGATTTTTTTTCAGTAACTCAAGAGACCAGAGCAGTTTTGTGGCTGACACGTGGTACTATAATTTATTCTTTTGCTGGGCTTGCGCCCATTATCTAAAGGAAATTGTTAAGCAGCTTTGTAGCTGTGCTTCAAGTGGCATTTTCCCTTCAAATACCAAGTACTATGCTCCACCATTTTCCTTGTATCTCAACCTTCACTGTTCAGAGTGAACTCTTCAGATTGTAGAGGATCCGTGCTTTGCCCTTCATCGCAGAAACTATTGTGCAACTAAAAGCCTCAAGCCACTGGATCAAGAGCTACACATAATGCAGTTCAGGAAATAGGAGACATTTCACCATTTCTTTTAGCTTCATCAGTAAGGCATTCAACAGCTATCTCACAGTGAAAATAGCAAAAACAGCAAGGTCAGCTCAGTGGAAAATAGTGAAGAACTTTATGTGATGGTTCATAGGAGGAGAATTCGATGTTGCAACCCTCTCAGACTCACTTGTGGGAAAAGCAATTCCAGCATGTTTTTCTTTGTCACTACATGGCTTTGATCCAGATGCACACAGTATACTGCGATGGATACTCACCATCATCGCTGTGTTTTCTTGACAGCTCTTGCCTACTGCTGTGAGCCACTACTTCCTCTGGAACCTTATCCAAGTCACTGGTCTGCAATATTAGATAGGTCAGATAAAAAAGATTAGATAGGTAAATAGACAGACAGACAGATATACCTTTTTTGTAAATGTCTTACTGTGACTTAATTTATCCTTTGTTTTTAATAAAGGCAAACACAGAAAACTCTTCATGTAATCTCATTAGCAGATTCACATAAGGAATTACTCATTAATTTGAAGCAAAATCTAACTATGACTAGCATTCAGATAATATTCAGTGGAAAATGAGCAGTAGAGACTATATACCATCTACAATAATTTAGTCATTGAACAATCTTCAAACCCTTCAAATGTTGATGAAACTGAAAAAACTACGTGTTATTTGTTTTACTTAAGGCCTTAACCCTTAAAAGCTAAATATCATTACAATGACAATTTAAATTAATTAAATTAACTTTAAAATATTATTTTACTCAATATAATAAACAAATCAATAACTGCAAATGCTCTTGATGAGATAGTATGCATACACAGTCTGTAGATACCTACAATCAAAATTACTGGTGAGGGCAGCTTAGCCAGATGCTGAAAGACATCCTCTTTCACAAACTAACAAGCTATTTGCAGAAATCTGTGGTGTAGCAAACAAGTCTACATTTGGAAACTATTATCATAACCCCTGTTGAGATCACAATGTCTCCGTAAGCCTCCACTGACACACACACATCCATTCACTAACAGCTGCACAGGACAGGATGGCCTGAGCCCAACAGCTTTCACATGTCATCATAGAGAGCCTTTTGTCTAGACTGTACATACAGTTTAGCTTACATTAAGAGTGATAAGCTATGAAAAGCAGATTTTGCTGTGCACCACACAAAGTGATGGGAAGGAGAAGACTGCAGAATGTAGTTCTGCAATCAGTCCAGTCCATCTTCAGAGCTGTAACATGAGTGTTTGCACTGACATCTCCCTTCATGACTGCTTGGACCAGACTGCCTTTATTGGTAGTGTTTACGACTCTGCAGTGGCAGTATCTATTTAGACCATCAGTTACACTAAGTCTGTGGCTGTGAGACAAAATATAACAAGTATATTATCTGAACTGAAACATAATAATTTGCCAGTCAGTAATGTTCCTGTATGAACATTATGGGTTAACAAAGAGAGATCAAACCAAAGCAAAGACAACTTTGATAGGTGTAATATGTTAACAGGACACCAAGTCTACAGTTATTCACTGAATCCTAACAATATGAATGTCTGTATCAAATTTAATGGCAGTTTATCCAGTAGTTGTTGAGACGTTTCACTTAAAACCACAAATGTCAAAGTCATGGTGGTGCTATGGTATGGGTGTCCAAAAATGACAGAGCGAAATAAATAAATACCCATATGATAATAAATAATGTGGATAAATGGAAATGCAAGAGTGGATTTATTTTTAATGAATCATGGACATTTATTTATTTATTTAGTCATTTATTTTCTGTGTCACTTTGTGCCTCCATACCCTAAAAGGAAAATCAGGGAATCACTAAAGTCATTAGGATATTTTGTCTGAAATGTTTATACAAAATGTTGAGATATCTTGTGGCTAAAAACCAAACACTACCTGACATGATAAATCATCTTGTTCTTACTGAGTTTCTGTGTGGAGACTCTGAGCCACTGGCCCTCTTGGCTTTTTGCGCCAGCGACGTCCCAAACCTCAAGGCTTCATACACAGGATCCACCTTATTGCCACATGCTTTAGAGGAAAACAATAGACACACACTGTAAAGCATTTATAATAAACAGGTTTTGAGATACAATACTATAAAAACCTGTAAGTAAATCATATAAAACAAGCAGAAAAATTAAATAAAATTTTTGCTTCAAAGCATACCAGCCTACAGAATTTACATTATCATGGAGATCTGAGCTGCTCACCAATGGGCATGACTTCTTTGATACATCCATACTGTTCCTGGATCAGTAATGGGGAACTGTAGTACCGCCGAAAGCCTTTTGGCTACAAATAGAAAAACAGAGGGAAAAAGAGAGACAACATACATTACAGACAAATCGATATGCAGCGCTGCACGCTACACAGCGACCTGACACTAAAATACTACACATAACTCTGTTTGGCCTGACATCCTAAACACGCCTGACTTTGCAGAGATAAAGTTTGTCATTTTGAATGTGGGATGTCAGTTTGGACAAATTACAGCAAACTAATAAATATTTCAATGGTAGAATGAATCAGTTAGTTGAATTAATTAACTTTCTAAAGAAAAGGAGATAATAACATATATATTTTATTTATAATGATAAGACTTTAAAAAATATAATTTAGATGATAAATCACATGGCCAATCATGATTTGTTGATAAATCCCAAACTTGCAAGTCATCAAGGAATGCCATTCAAATATTAATTGCTGTCAGCATGTATCATTCAGTGTAAAATGCGGGCCCAGCCAATGTACTGCTGTAAAGGAACAGATATGTAAAACAATGTCAACAGAGTGAGAGAGAAGTGAGAGGGTGAAGTGGAGTACAGATGGTGAAGGGGCTGTTGAACGTTACAAAATGACGTCAGACAGTCTACACTTGATACTTGCTCTACCCGGAGGCCGAGGAACAGCATTAGTTCAACTCAATTTAAATTACTTTCAGCAGGTTATTATTTGAATGAAAAAATATGAGTGATTACAGCTTTAAATCATGCACGACCATGATAAATGAATATGGATTTCACTGATGACTTGGAAAAATGAGTGAGAAGAAACTGTAGCTGTCTTCACTTCCTGCAGTTGAGCTGTTGCAGTGCCAAGGAGCCCACAGGAAAACTTGAACCTAAGTCTTAATTCATCTGCCTGTCATGTCTTCCTCTCATCCCCAAAGACCTTGAAACATTTATCATTTATCTATCCATTACCTGCCTGACTCCCATCCGATCAATACTCCTCCATCAGTTTTCAATCTTTCTTTAGCTCAGAAAAAAGACAGCAGATTGAAGTCCCTGCAGACAGTATGTCATACAACACACAGGGTAATGATTAATGTATGTTTTCTTTCCGTTGTTGATTTCTGGAAGAACTCTTAGAAAGTACATTTCTTTTTCAGCTACTCTGTGATAAAACGCTGAGGTTTTTGACTAGTTTTATCTTCCTGGATTACAGATTTTATACTAGATGTGTGCTGAACCTACATCTCACTTATATGACTGCCTTGTTTGTTTATATTTCATGTAGTCATGTTGCAGGTGGTGAAATCTGCATCGCTAATCAGTTCTGATTAATTCTTCATTTGACACTTCTCATGATGAGATGGCTAAAATAAGAAACCCTTGAGCTCTTCAAGCCCTTCTCAAAAACTGTAACATTCATTCAGGGGCAAACTCATTAAAGAAGAGGTTAAAAGAGCATGCTTGTCAGCAGCCCATCTGGTTCATTTGGATACAAACAAAAGACAACACTCACTGTCGCTGTTAGTGACTTGATTTGCCACACACATGTTGAGACAGCAGTGTTTTTTTTCAGAATACATGGGACAAAATTGAGGATGTCTTTCTCATGTATCAAAAACGTTTTTTGTTTCTGAGGCACCTGTAAGAGCCATTTTACACTCTATGTCGCTTAAGTATAATTTGAAGCATATTTAGGTGGACTTTGCTAAGATTATGTTTATATTTGC